>DWME01000414.1:0-34252 GCA_018244795.1 Parelbella ahira ahira | reverse complement strand
TAGGTAATTAAACGCCCAACAGGACTCTGCGCGACTAGTTCTAAACAGCATCTGAATCGCTCTTAGAGGAGTGTCGGTCGTTCATAACCTGTATAAGATTGAACTTGAACGTTTAGGCATTAATTAAGTAGGTATAGTGTCAAGTTGTAAGCTTCGGTTTTAAATTGATTAATAATAGTAATGTCATATAATGTATACAGGTGAATGCGGCTGTGGAGGTGAGGCGCCACACGGCAGGCAGTGCAACACTGCGCACGAAGAGAGCAACGCATACGGAACTATTACTTCGCGAACCGTCCCCATGGCAACGCGCGGCGACATCGGCCGATGACCTCGCCGCCGCGACACGCCGCCCGCCCTACGCGCCGCCCTAGCTTTTTATTTGTAAACAACGCTCTATCAATCCTCTATTTATATCACTTGACCACTTTATTGGATATCCTCATCAGTATTGCGTTGGTGAAGTGACACAACAGGTGTTTGTGGTTAGATTGTGCCGGCCGGGGATCACACGGGATGTTGCAGCCTTTTCGCGCGCTACGCTGATGACAGAGAGAGGAGGATGCACGAAAAAGGTAAGTAATGCAACACTCATGTATAGTTGAACTGCAAAAAGACAATAATCGCTGCGACCATTTCATGCCATGCGTTGTGCACTCGCGGACAATATTATATAGATTGATATGTACAGTTGCCCTAGTCAATAACGAATAAGTTTAGTAATTAGATTGTTAAATGAATACATACATAAATGATGTTCAATAATACATCAATAAAAGTTTAATTTAGGTTTAATACTGATATTTCGTAATTAAATATACTACTTACTTATATGTCATTGCTTACGGTGTGCATACAAACTAGGGGTTAAGATAGCCGCAGTGGAAAATTCCCTACAAAGGTCGGTTACCTTCAGTGCTATTTCATGTTGCAAATCGTTTGCGAAGCGCCGCGCCCTGAAGCCTTTGAAACGATAACTGAACACCGGGACCTGAATTGTTACATCGTCATTTGTCTTGTGAGCTCCGTACTCCGTCGATGCCACTTGACCTCTAAATCGAGACATTATCGATTACAGCAGAAGTACAATTAGTTATTTATTGATATGGGTGCCAGAACCAGTCAGTCGAACTCAGTCGTTATTTGCGTCAGTCCATTAGATCTACATATACCTCGTGAAATAATAGTCATGAAGATGTTAATAACGATATAATAAAATATTTATTTTCTTATATTTAGCCTGGCAAACAGGCAGACGAGCCAGGTGGTGGTAAGTGGTCACCGTTACTTATAGAAGTTTCCAATTGCCCAAAGAGTCCTAGGGCAGGCAACACCCGAGTAACTCATGTGATGTTGTTAATGTCTGTAGATGATATGCACGCTTTTAGGATGGTCTTTAGGCGCTTACGATGGCGTCGTAGCCAATCGGCAGCAAGCCGCATGGTGCGAAGTGATCACGGCTGTGTCGGTTATTACATAACATTGAAGTGCCACCTGAAACTAAGCGAAAAAGTGACGGGGGAGTTTAAATCTGAACGCTTTGTGTTTGTCTGCCAGCCACTCCCATTACTCTTGTACGCAAAAATACAAATTTTACCCATTGAATTAAGGGATTAATTGATTAAGGGATTCATTCGTGGTGCCTTCGCATTCTATACAAGCAAATTCAGACTGCGTGCTATTAGGCATTTTAATGTGACATGTTTATACCCATATGTACGTACGTATGTATGTACATATTATGTGTATAGATGCGGTACAATGAAGAATAACAGTATATGGTGTTTGCGTGAGTTTGTAGTTGGATTAGGTCATGTCGGTATGGTTGAAACAGGACGAGTTAAGCATAAACACGCGACTCATACAGAAAGTTATATTAGCACGAACTAGTTAAACTGCGCCTAAAACTTTCGTGCCTTTCGTTACATATTTATGTATGAGTTCTTCATTTATACTTTGAGTTATACAATACTATGATAAACATGAGAGAGCAGAAACAGTGTATTTATTATGCCAACTTTTACCAGAATATTGGTCCCCATTCTGTATACAACAAAAATCTGACACAAATGAATTAAAAAGCTACCGTCTTGGATAAGCAGATATGCCATCAAATGTTCTGCTGTCCTTTAAGGGCAACAAGCTGTTGGCAACAAAATTTAAAAAAAAGGTAAAAAACATAGATTTTCGTACAGAAAGTCTCTGAACAATATAGATTCTGAACAATATAGATTAGAGAAAGCACCTTCTATATAAAATTCGACTAAGAAAACACCTTCTATATAAAATTCGACTGAGAAAGCACCTTCTACATATATAAAATTCGACTGAGAAAGCACCGATGTGGTTTCTAGTTATACAGCATTGTCTTTCTTCTACTTAACACCAAGTAATTGAATGCTACTAGAATGAGGAGATTCATGGGATCGTCTGCCACGCTATTTGGTAGATTTTAGATGCGCTGGAGGAAAAAACCGGAAACGTCTGAGGCGTGCAAATATTGCTACGAGTTTTCATGGTTACAGGAAATGGCATAGATTTTTTAAACCCTTTTGTTTTGTAAAGATGCTCGCCAGGATTTAAATCTAGGATTACGGAATGGGCAGTTGAAATCAAAACCACTAGACTATCACCGCTTAATTGCGTCTGTCCAGCATTTGCTGCTTCCCAGTTCAATTATAATCCGAATAGAGAACGTCTTTAGTAGAGTATCAACTAATAAACCAAACCGTGCGAATGAGAAGAACCCTTGAACAGAAAATATCTCTTCCATTGCTTGTAGACAGACAAAAACACTACGTTGTAATTGAAACAAGCAAAAAAGCGCGACGACGTCGATCGATAACGGCCGAGTCTGGGTTATATTTAAAAATAAAAAAGTTTCCTTTAGACACCTTTACAGCATATTAATTTAATCTGAAAACCCACATTTTTTGTAAAGGGATACACGGCAGTCTCTACCAAGTACCCCCGAATTATCAAACTGAATTCTAAGTCACTCCGCTATCACTACATTGACGAGTATCTGCGTCGGACGGGGAAATAATACATCGCCGTTCCAATTCCGGGAAACCAGGGTAACGTAACAAGCGTTAGTCGCTAGATGGCGCAGGCAGACCGCGGAATAGCGCAGCTTGCCTAGACACGGCTGCGCGCCCTAGTCGCCGATGGGCAACAGCGTAGAGGATACGAGAAGTCGTGCTTTGCGATCCTCAATCGGCATGCTCGGCCTGGGAATTATGGGTTAAAACTCCTCAAATGAGGGCTACGTCTAACAGGGAACTGATGATAAATTATCACCATGAGGCTATCATAATCATTTTGCATTAAATAGTATCTCTACGATAGAAATCATCAGAGAAGCGCCGTTGATTTTATTTACGTGATTCCTTTCAGTTGGTATCGCTCATGCGTGAACAGAAACAAAGACAAGATAGCGGAGAGCGGTTTATGAATTCCATTAAACGGAGTGTAATGAATGCTACTGCGATATTGTCTTTTGTTTTGAACAGTGTCAAATTCAGTAGACTAAACAAGAACAATCGGGTCACCTGGATCTCACAGCTATCGAACACAATATCTTTCTCCTAATACAGCTCACAACAGAATGAGTCAAGAACGACCGATATGGAGTTGGAAAATTAAAAGTAATGGGGTCAGGGTCGAAAATATTGGTAAACCACAATATTCATGTCTCTTACTGTAACTGTAACGCGTATAATATGTATATCTCAAACTGTTCTTATTTCTGCTCTCGTTACATCTTCTTTGGTGTTTGCTTGATTTTATTGCTTGTTATCTCTACGGGTTACATATGTAATAGGGACAACACACGCGGTGCCAGGCAGAAATCCCACGTTATGACCATGGAGCGCGTTGCATGGAGATCACAGGCGACGAAAAGGCCGTGCTGTCGGCGATGTATCGACATATTTCTTTCTCATCAAATGTGACAAAATATTTTTATCATTAATATATTTACGTTAATTTTTTACGATATATCTTTAACGATATAGAGGTATTATGTTCGTCGTCGGCGTTCGTTGTAATGAATAGTCACCCTTTTGCACGATCCAAGCACCCGTACTTACTTTTATTACACCGGCCGACTGAAAGTGCAGACAATCCGAGAATCTATTGTTCGAGAACGAGCATGTCATAGGAACACAAAAGACAGATTCCTATTTCATGAGTAGTGAGCATAAAGAGCATTTTGATCATAAACAAAATCGTCGGACAAAACAACGACGACAATGAAAGTATAAAAAGCACGTAATGAAAACTCCACTCGTGACTCTTTGGATACTGTAAATGAAATTGTTTACTACTAGTTTTTACTCGCAACTTCGTCCGCGTTGGAGCAATCTACGTTCAATACCGATATAGTGATCAACATTGAACTGATATATGACCATCACGATATAACACAGGATATAACACCACTATTTGCAAATAGTGGTTTCCGAAGTTTCGAAATTTCAAAACATGGTGTTCGAAGTTTCAAAACATTACGAGATTAATTTCTAAAAAATAACTGCGGATAAAACACATACAACAGTATCAAGAGACCACAATATGTAGACTAGGTATAGATAAGTAGATTATAAGCAGCTACAGGTAAGTCGCATAAAAATCATGTGTCTTAATAGGGGTTGAAAATCCCCTAACTTATGCCTACGCAAGTCAGCCGCGCGGAAATCAATTAGTTTGCTCACTCTACCCTGCTCTAAGTACACGGGTCTACAGTACCCTGCGTAGTACATATAACATATTCCCTTGTTGACGCACACACGCCGACCGCTGCACGTGCAGATGACACACAAGCATCTGTTTATTTATACTTTAAACTTTCATGCAAAAGCCTCTTATGATATTTGTCTGAAGCGACCCACGAATCTTTCGTCTTCCATCTTGCTTGTTACCATCTCCAAGACATGATATCAGTTTACGTTAATCGATTTTAGTTTAATCGGCCGATCGGTTTGGTGGCCGCTCACGCTGACTGCTCAGCCGGGGTCGTGTGTTGGACTGGATTTGGATAATTATATGTGGGATGTGTACAAGTATTTGATCCATGCCTAAGCTTAAAAAAATCTGTATAAGTACGTATATATATATGTATATCTATATAGTTTATCAATTGTCTGGCTACCATAACAAATGGCTCTCCTAAAACCTACTTCTAAACCATATGATCAGGCCTAAAGTTGTTCCGAAATGTTTATTTACAGTACAATAATTCCTATGAAGCATTGCCGAAAATGCAGCCGACAAGTAATAAAAGATAAAAAGTAGATAAAGTAATATCTTCTTGTTTAACCAACTGAACTGTAAAGCGTCATAACTATTATCTCAAGTGTCTGCTCCAGAGGCGCGCAACATACAACAATGGGATCTGGTACGAAACATTAAATCCCTCATAACTGCATTCCATGAACACTCGTGCAGATACCCCGTGCCATTTGATATGGCTCGATTTCCAATTGTAAGAATATAACGACTTCTTAAAATAATCTGCTGGGCGCGGCGAGTTAGATTATATTTTAGATTTTTAATATCACTATATTATGTAGTAGCCACATACGCGACACGTGTAACACTGTAGCGGTAAGATTGGGCGCGGCGGCCGACGGCTTATTATTTCCTGTTGTGTCCTCATTCTAAGTGTTCGATTCCTTCTGAGAATTTAATTGATCTTTTTCCGTACCGTTTTGTATATTTTTATCCAAAGCTTCTGCCACCTCAACATCTCCAAGAAGCTAAAACTAATTAAAAATAAATTATGAAACTGAAACAAACATATATTTTTGAATATTTATTGAACGTTGTGCTGAAATTGCAGTGATGGATATTTATCGTATATAAAGGCTAAAAAACAACAGTCTTATTTTAAAAACCATGAGCCAAATTGTTGTTTAGGCTAATTAAAGAAATATATTATGCATATTTAACAAAAATGCGTGGCGTTTTTATTGTGAGAAAACAATAGAAAATTATTACACGTAGGTACGAAGCGGCCGGCAGCACTCGTCAAGCAAGAAAGATAATGCTACTGTGATTCAAACAAGTTTGTATCGGCAACAAAATACGTTAGGTAATCTAATCAAGAAGATTATTTATTGTGGAATACAGATAACAGCAGATATTATCATATAATATGTTCCTACATACAAATTGGTTACTCTGTATGCTAGCCATGAATGAGCATTCAATTAATATCGCCGGTCAATAAGCATAAATTAAAATTACAACGTTACAATAGGAAATAATTAAAAATTAAATTATTATGATTGATGAATTAATTTATTGTATTAATCATATTAAAAGCATTAATAATAACAGCGTTGTGTCCCGTGCCCGTGGCGGGTTAGTTAAAGCCGTGATCAAGACGGGTTATCAGCGCTGGCCCCGCGCCGGCCCGCGGCAACCCGGTCATTAAGCCCGCGCCGCGGACCCTTATCGTCACCTCCACTTCCCTAGCACTAATTTTTATTTAGGTCACCTAAGCTATCTGGGTCGCGACGACTGAGTTTTAAAACTTTATATGTTTTGTATTCACTTTCTGTTCCATTCGTTCCGATAAGGTAAAAAAAAAGGTAACATTACGCCCGTTATCCCCGTAGGGGTAGGCAGAGGAGTGTAGTACACTGCCACGTTTTACCAGTTACGTATGAGTCCCATGGAATAAATAGGAGGTGAGCCTATTGCCATACACTGGGGACAATTCCAGACTCCGAGTCATTACTAGAAATTATAAATTACAAAAAAACAATGGACCCTGGATTTGAACCCAGGACCTCCCGATCGGCAGTCATGCTTGCAACCGCTCGACCAACGAGGCAGTCAGACCAGGTAATTTAATCAAATGTTATACTTTTTGTAGCTGCACGTCTGTATTGTTCTATTTTACGTCCCGCTATTGAATCGGCAGTTAAGTATATTGCCATATACCACATATGTATATACGAGTACATAGCAATTCTAAGTTAGAAAAATCCGATAAAACCCGACCCAGGAATCGAAACCAAGATCTCGATCAGCAATTGCGTTTGCAACGTGTAGACCAACGAGGCAAGAGTAAATTGTGCCCCTCACACAATTATTAGACCTGGGCAGGAACGGAACCCACAACTCAGCAGGTAAGATCACTAACAAGTGAAAAAGGACGCTCAAACATTAGTAACCGTGTTACCCAATAATGCAAAATGTATACAAAGAGCCGCGAACATGACGCACTGACAGACAAATAAGATTACACTGTTGTATTCACATAATGGAGAACGCAAGTCACTCATTGGGACCGAGGGTAGAATGAGTCCAGGTCACAGTTGTCTTTCTCTAACTCAGAATATCCTATATTTTTATTCTCAGTGTCTAGCTGACACGCACTATTGTACTTACTTTAGAATTACATTTAAAGTTGCGTGACAAAAAAAGTTTCTAAATTAATACTTTACTAACGAGCTCAATAAAAAGGGTTAACTTAAGTCACAAAAATCATAATTATACGTACATAGGGCTTTCTTACTTATTGACTCAAGTTGATTTCTATTGGCGAACTTTAAGAGTTCTGCTGTGAATTTGCGCACTTAATATAAATTAAAGTAGACAATTACGATTACATTTGCAAGTATTATTATTATGTTACCAAGCCAGGCCCCTTATGGGATAGGCAGAAAGCACCGGGTGACAAATAGACATCTAACTCTACGGACATTACGTGCTTCTTCTACACTCATCACTTTGTTCATACATGCACACCGACATATGATACTTTGACCCTCTTTCAGTCAATATCTGACCTATTCGACGAAGACAGGTGAGTCTCAGTATCACTCGGTACTTGCATCTTTTGTAAATAAATCAATACATTCTTCGTTTTGGAAACATCGGCGTACAGATGTTTTATTAATTCCTATTGATTGTCCAGTGTTCGGTACAGACGGCTTAGAATCGAATGTCGCCTCAGTATGACTTCCCTATAAAAATAATTGATTGTCCATGAACTACGGCTTTTTTTAGGTGTGGGGTCTTGAAGTAAGAAATTATTTCTCGTAAGGCAACATTAGGTAAATCGGTGGGCCTTGTAACACACGGGCCATCACAGAGATGTTTGTGGTTTATAGCTAGTTGTTAAAGTACTTATATATAATTAATAGCCGAGCCCACGAGCCTAATATATGTAACTAGGTACAGGCAGTCTGAGCTCGGTTGCAGACGCCCGTGGGCAGCAGCAGTAGTCTAGGACTGCTGCTTACTCATACGCGTGTAAATTAATCTTTTATTTGAAATCTAACGAGCTAATTTATGTTTTACCGCAGCTAACTTTGCTAGTATTTTGCTACTTCTTGTCATTGATATATAGAAGGACTAGCAACAGTAAACACAAGGGTACCTAAAACACCGACGTACATACATTGACATTACACGCAGCCCCAGTCTGGTCGGGCCCGCCGCGATCTAAGTGCTTTTTATTCCCAATTAGCGAGTGTGTACTCGCACCGCACGCAGCTCGCGCCGCCCGCCGCCATCGCCGCGCGCCGCTCAGCTGTTCATTATCGCTCGCTATCGCCGCCCGTCATTACCCTCCCGACATTTCTCCGCGACAGTACTGTGCGGTACGCTTTCCTACGCAAGTGTACGTCACCCGGTGCTCCCAAATGTTTACGCGCCTTTACTGTTGTCATCTGTACCGTTCGCGCACCACTTAGTCTTTCTCGTTACATCCCTTCCGCTGTACATTTATGTTAAGAAAAACGAGGAACATTTAAACATGTAATACAATAAACCAAAGATTCTTGTCGTCGCCGGGTATAGTACAATTTGTGCACGTGTTATTTAAAAGTAAACAGAGCTACAAAGTTGATAGACGCTCGTGTATTCTTGTCAAACAAACGCGACACGTCTTTCGCGCTGGTTTATTAACTCATTATGTTTGTAACAGTATCAGGTGCAACTTAACGTGATTAAATTATCATAAAGTGTAAAAATGCTTACAACGAAACAGTACAATTAATTAACAGTTATGGAATGTAATGTTAAGAAAAAAGTGCACAATGTAAGAAGTGATTGAGTCGTCGAGGACGATCTAGTACGCTTCCGTGTAACAGTGCGTAACAGCCGAATGTACTGAAATTCACACTTCGCACGTCCCCGCTCCACGCAGCTGGCGGCGCGTCTCGACTGCGGCGGAAACGGTTTCCAGTGAGTACTTTTTTTCAGTTCCCAGGTTTTCCCACTACATGTGACATATGTACATGACATGTAATTGCAAACAAAGGCTTTGTTTGCAATTCGTACAATTATGATAAACGTACATTCAGGATGGTAGGTTTTCATTTATGCTTTTAGTTATATTGTAAAACGAGAATGGTTTATAAGAGTGGTTACAAGCACGACTGTTGAGCGAGAGGTAATGGGTTTGATTTCCGGGGCGGCTACTATTAAGTAATTCTAATTTGAAATTTCCAGGTCGGAGTCTGGACTTGCGCTCAATATACGGTAATAGACTCGCGCTCTATACCATAGTTGGATGTAAACGTAACTGGTGAAACGTTATAGTGTACTGCACTGCTCTGCCTACCCCACAAAGGAGATATAGGCATGATGTCACATTATATTTAGCAGTTATAAAGAAATAAAAATAATAAACACAAATGTTCGACTTAACTCTCAAAACTATCGGAGTAGCACACCGTTATCAGTATCGACATCTGACAACGTTTACGTACCAGCTAAGTACCTTCATGTACCTGCTACTACTGATACCTGTTTCTTTCTCAGAATACGAATAATAGGAATGGTCCTAGGACTATCACACAAACGGCCAGCTACTTACCGCCATTAACAAATGGTTTTGTCTCGAAGTTGCAATACCACAGCGGGTGGGCGAGGAATAATATAAAAATGTTGTTCTGTATTATTTTCCTTGACTGACTCGTTAGTTTAGTGGTTAATGAAAATGACCGCTGAGTATGGAGTACTCGGTACGATTCCTACTTAGAAGAAATATTTGAATGATAAGCTTAATTTTTTGTACAGTGTCTGAGTATAAAAAAAGCGCCTGAATAAGTATATATTTATATGTAAGTCATGACCCATTTGATAACCATAGCACAAGCTCTCTTCAGGCTTGCTTTGGTCCCAGGTGACCATGTATGGAGATGTCTCCAGACTACAATCTGTCACTACTACATTGTTCTTTCATTTCATCTCATTTTAGTTGAGCACTCGTGCTCAACTCACTCTTACAATTAGCAAGAAACTTGTCATACGACTTGTATACTCACGGATCGTTACGAATAATTCCTTTAGCATCTGAAGTCTGTTACACAAATTGTAAATGAAATTTGTATTATGGTATGTTACGCGAGTCAATAATTGCTACGACCGTCGAAGGGCCGACCACAAAGCCCGATACTTAGCGGCTAAAATGACTAAGGACATGTAACCGCCTATAAGAGAACTATAAATTACACGAGCATAAGGCAAAAATAGTGTCGTTGTTATTTCTAATAATAAACCCGATTTAAAACAGGAAACTTGTACTGTGTAGTATCTTAATAGTATTTTGATGACAATTTTAATTAAAACATCTTAAACAAGTTAAGTATTATGACGCTCCCGCGTGGGACTTGTAATGACAATTAGTTCGTTGTAATCCAACCATTTTCAAATAATATTGTACATTTATTAAAGTTCATTTCATACTGTGTAAAAATAAATGTATATAAAAATATTTATTAGACAATTTCTAAATGGCACAGTGAACGACATACATATACTCGTACATATTAACGACAAAAAGACTCATCTACTTTGCATCTTCTGAGAAGACCTAATAAAATATTTTAATATCATTCTTTACATCAAAATATTTTATTTGGTATTTTTCTTATAAATAGTACAATAATAAGGTCTACAGTAAGGTTAGTACTACAAAAAAAATAATTAAATAAGCCCTAATACTCTCATTAATTATATAACATAAAATTACCCATAGATGGCGTTAGGAATGTGTACTGCTCCAAGCCCACAAAATGTTTAGCCACGTACTTAACATTTATTTCCGCGCGACGTGACCCTTTAATTAGCCCTCGCAAACACTTCAATAACTGAAGGTAGTATTACGGTGTGTTGGCGAATCGAGTTAAAAGGCATTTGATATAAAAAACTGAACAGCAATGACGCTAGACCTGCACACGCACGTGCGGCGAGCGCACCTGGAACAAGTTTATGAACCTCTCTCCTATCTCTCGTCCCTTAATTACTTTGCATCAACAATTCCCTCCCAGCCGTCTGTCCCTCTGTGGGGGCGAAGGACTTCACCATTACCGTGGCGAATGTAAAGTAACGAATAGTAATGTAGGCGTCTGTTATGCTATGGAAATGTGAGTTGAAGGGGGTCTCCTGCCACCTGCTTGCATACCTTTTCTTTACCCTTTAATCCGAAACGAATGCATCGCGAAATCCATATTTCTTTTTGACTTAATGCATTTAACTTTTTTTAATTTTATGAATTTACAGTTGTTACTATTAATATTTATGTTCCATTATTACATATATTATACAATATATTACATTACACCATAGTTTGTGTTGCAGTTCATATTCGTACATCGTCTTAACATAATATGGGTAGGTACTTATTGAAACCATTAATATCTTACTTTTATTGTGAATTTCATTTAGGGCAATTATACCTCTCGGCTCCACATTGCAAATAATAATGTAATTATAATTTTATCACTACAAAATTATTGTTAAACTGCACTGCTGTAACTTTCGCCCCATAAATCACCATTTGCATTGTGTTGCTGACTTAAGACTTGACTGAGAACATGAAATAATAGCATACTCGAGCAGCAAATGTCACAATTATATGACACTGTATATATTAATAAAGATTAACGTATCAGTAGGTACCTATTGATTTAATCGCGTGTTATCGGAGTCACAGTTTTAATGAGCGATAATAGCGCGATATCTCTTGTTCTCGCGCTGAGCACCGCACTACTCAAAGAACAATATCTGCAAACGATACAATAATAATTATTTTATTTATTTATTTATTCTTTATTGTTGTTAACAAAGGGCGGACTTAATGCCAATTGGCATTTTCTTCCAGTCAACCCAGGTGTTGATGCAGGGTTGTGGTAAGCACTAAATTAACTTAATTTAATTTAAGAACAGAAAAAGTGAGATATTATATACTATAGTTGAATATATAATAAGACTGCAATTATACATACTATTATTATATAGTCACGCTCATTCACTTACAGGGTAATCAAACAACACCGAGTACTAAATACTTATCCTTACAGACTACGTGCTTCTTCTAAATACATCACCCTCTTCATACAAACTCGCTGGAGACTTCTGACTCTCTGTCAGTCAATGGCTGACCTACCTAGTCAGGATAAGTACGTCTTTGCCTTCCGCGGATTTTCCATCCGTCAACATTCGCGCTGAATATCTTTCGTTTTCTTCATTCATATTACAATTATCTGTAAAACACTGCATTACATAAATAATATATCCATATTTCGCAAACAGGTATCCGACTGTGTTGACAGGAGCGGCTGTGAACCACTTATTACTTTTTAACATTAGGTATGTATTTCTTTTAATCTAATGCAGCTCAGCTCAGCATGTACGACGCAAGTTACCAGCGCAATTGTCTGTCTGTCAGTCAAGATCCGCGGTTTCCTATTAGGAGCATCATTGTTCCACTAATCTGTCGTTTCTCATACATATTTATCGTACATCATCAATATTAATTGTCATAACACAGATATTACTTATAATAAATTATTCCATTAGGTACATGCATATAATTATAAGTGTACACATAATTGATTGTATCAAAAGTGACACGTTGCTGTATTAGTGTTATTTAAACTGCGTTGAGTCTTTGCATGTGTTATATACGTATATAATATGAACATCCGTTAACGTCGGTACATTTAATGTGTAGTCTACGATAATTATTTTTGTAACGAATATTTTTCTTCGTTTATATGTCAGTTCCACTGCAACATTTATAAAGCAGCCGTCGTGCAATAATCACGATTTATATTTATTATTGTCACGGAATAGGCCGTTATTAAGTGTGTAACTCGTGCATAATAATATCTACTTCTCCGGTACTTACCTCAGACGCCTGCCGCAGCACCCGCCTGCTTCGTTCTCGAATTTACATTATATATTACGGTATTATCTACACAGGTATTTAGTTTTGGCAATGGCAGTGGCAGTGAACTGATGATGATGACGAGGAACAAAACATCAGTGTAGCTCCGCTGCTTAAGAGCAACGTTGCTTAGCGATCGAAAACACCTGGGCAGATGTTTTAAAACATGAACCAACTTTCTTTACAGGTGCTATCATTGTGCGCTTAATTCCCATTCTTGCTTTAAGAGTCGTGGCAGTGCGTAGAATTACAATGTACTAAAAATAAACACTGACATGAATTTGTTGATTTCATGTAACATTAGGCAGTCCTCACGTGCCTGTATTACAAAAATCATATTTAACATCAAGCCCTCGTGGAATTTTGTCAAGTGCTGGCGGCCCGACTCGGGCTTGACATCACATGAATCAATAGTTCACTGACACCACTCGTCTCTGGCCACCGTCATTAAAAATATGAAATGCTTTTTCATTATGGAATTCAACACCATGCCATGCTGCCATGGGAATTATAATGAATGGGATACCCCTTTTGTTCTTGTACTGCACCTCATACATTATGTCTGGCATGAAAATGATCAAAGTAATTTTGTCTAATTAAAAAAAATTATGCGAGCTGGCGACGCCGCATTTATGAATTAGATAGAGAAAACAACATCTATTTGCGCACAACACAATGGCACATAATAATCTACACGCAAATAATATTTAATATTGCAATTATCACCAACTATACTTAAACATCAGAATAGCTGTGACGCGTGGAATCGTGAGTAATTTCCAAAATGATGAACTTCCTGCTCTTCTATTGAAACACGTGCGCGGAACCAGCTACACGCAGACAGAATTCTGCTTTCTACGCTGTCCAGCGGGAAACATATCGTGGTCAATTTAAGTTTATACATTTCGATTTTTAAAATCGCACCGTCATGGGAGGATATAAAATGCGTAGATAGTAATGTTTTCTCTTAACTTATAATTTAGGTTAGGACGACCAATTAATTAGAATCGGTTACAGCCCTATGGTAAAATATATATTTCATGTTATTTCAGTTTAATAAAAATTCCCTACATACATTATGTAGATACACATTATGAAATGATTATTTGGTAATGTAATAAAAAAAACAACATACATAACATTACGGTTGTAAGCCCCGAAGCGATAGGCAGAGGAGTGTAGTACACATAAGTGTTACAGTGTACTGTAATGTTAAGAGCAGATCTATTTTCGGTTCCAAATTAGTAAGTATCTGCCCAGTGCAAAGCTTGCCCTTCACTTGGTTAATCAAGAGGAAACTATATATTTAAATCACAGGACAATTACTGTAAATATAGGTTTTGTGACAATAAGGACAATTTAAAATAGGACATGTGCTGATTGATGCAACTTGTAATTATAATTATTTATAGACGAACTGACCATGATGTTAGTTATACAGACAAGCAACAAATAGTACGGTACACATACATATGTATGTACATACTTAAAGGGCGCGGCGCGAAACGTACTTGCGTGTAGGTTTGTGACAACTCGACCACTTTCTGTGATAGTACGCAGTGCCGACCATCGGCCGGTCGGCGAATTTCCGCCAAATATCGAAGTGAATGAAACCACTTAAAACATACTTTAACAAAACGTAATATCACACCTGTAACCCCCGAAGTAGTAGGCAGAGGAATATAGTACGCTCCCAAATTTCACCAGTTACGTTTACGTCCCATGAAATAGGTAGTGAGCCTATTGACAAAACATAATTGTACTAACCTCACAAACTAGCGCAGTGAGTGGCGTGCGGCTTTAAGTCACGCCAAAGTAATCCAGTTACTGACGCTGTCATAAATTCTATGGGTGCTATAAAAGCAGCCATCAATTGAATATTTCTTATTTATTGTCGAGAAACGCACGCCTTGTCTATTCTGGCGCTCGGCCTTCACCTTGACATTTTTACTACCGTTGAATGAAATGCTGGAGCAACTAAACATAACGTTTTTCGCCTGATCTCGGACAGGACCGCGCCTGTCTAAATTTTTTGAGTATGTTCGTACATTAAAGGTTCATAAAACGAGCAGTCGGTCCCGAACACTGGTAAGTACCTATATAAAAATACAAATGGCTGTATTATGGATGTTTTCAGTGTGGCTGCACCTGTTAATATTATTATAAACATAACTAAAAACATTTTAAGTATGCACTGAAGTAAGACTAGTAGCCTACTAGACCTTCAAGAGATGTAGCCGACAAAATGAGACTGAGCTTGAGATCTGATGTGCATTATTTATGCAATAAATTATTAATAAAGCAATATATTGCCTACCTTACGCACGAGAAGAACGCTGATGGTACGTAGGCGCCAACAGCTACACCGTCGACTATATTTAGGATCAATAGCCCAAAACACGGTAGTTGGTAGAACCGAGGCCCGATAACTTTATTGTTACAAATAATCGGCCAATCGGACACAGCCGTGTTGTGCGAATTTCCCAGAACGCACGTTACATCGGACCTCCCCTTCTTCCTAACAATTTGCCAACTAATTCCTGTTAAATATTTTGTTTTGCGGTTTACCTTTTCAATATAATTAATGATTAGTTTTATCTCGTAATAACATGACAAAAATAAAGTATTTTGATCCTTATTTTTGGAATTACTAGATAATCTACTGCTAGTAATATATTACAAATACACTTAATGGTGTAAAATTTAGGCGTTATAGTTGGCATATCCCCGGTACACCGCACTGAATGTATTAATAGCAGAAGTTAACTAGGTATCTCACTATAATTTTTTATAGCGAGATAGATGTACGAGTCGAACAAGACAGCCGTAGGCACTAGTAGATGGACCCAGATGGCAGAAGGGTAAAGGTGTTTCTAGTAATTGCCATCTTGATTTTTGCGTTTTGTATGTAGATACTTAAGACCTTTAAGTACAACAAAATTTCAGTTCAGAACTACGTTAAAGTGTAGGGGATTCCGACGTCCATCTTAGGAGCCCGAGTTAACATCACCTGTTCGTGATGCACCCTGCTATATAACAGACGAGTCTCTGGCGACCGGCTGGTCGTAGCCTTCATGGGCACGGCTAAATGACCGACGGGCAGCGGGATAGTCGATTCAAAGAGCTGTGCTCTGCAATCCCTATCGCGCAATGCAAGCGTGGGGATTTTGAGCAAACAGCCCTATTAATAGGGAAATCTTTGTCTAGCAGAGAACTGAAACAGGCTGATGACGATGAATCATCTAAAATAATAATATAATGATAACAAAAATTCTTATCACTATCCACTCGTCAGTCACTGCCATCACCTCGTCGGGGTTGACAAACTAATAATATGGTTGATTGCGTCTCGTTGGGGCTGCGCGGACAGGTAGTGCGTAGGTCGGACTGTGTCTACTCGAGAGCACATGATTTTCCGCATTTCAGTGTATCAGTTTACTGAAGAGCTCTTTGCACGTGCGCATGTTTACACTCTTGCGCAGTGGCAGCGTGTACCGAGCAACAATAAATAGTTCTGACACACTCTCTCGTGTAGTATTTCCTATTTGCACGCGACTGGAAACGTGACACCAAACCAACTCTTACAGGAAATACAAATACTCAATACTGTAATACAGGAACTGTTGACAGCGAATTTGGCTCGGCCACTATTATCTTTTTAAATAAAACCTAATTAGGCGACATTTTTCCAAATCGTTTTATGAAGCCTTGCTTGCTTAATATGCGAGTAATATATTAAACTTATGTCAACAACATCAACAGCGCGTCTAATTTCACTACTGGACATATGCCACCCCTAAAAGATTAGTCTATAACGTCCATGCTGTCTATGCGGGTAGGGGGTAACAGACCACAGCTTCTCGCTCGCCTGAACAAGAACTGAATAACGTAATGACTGACAATATCATTAAATGCATGTTTATCATTATTAAATTTTTAGTGTAGTTTTTTCTTTACAACTCATCTCAATTAGCTCTGTGCAAATATACATTTATACGAGTATAATTCCTTAAATGTGGGCCAGAACTAATGAGACTAACAATAAAAACAATTAATATGAACATTTAGTTATAAACAAACTGACTGCCTCGTTGGTCGAGCGGTTGCAAGCACGACTGCCGACCGAGAAATCCTGGGTTCAAATCCCGAGTCGGGTACTATTAGATTTTTCTAATTTAGAATTTCTAATAGGTAGTGACTCGGAGTCTGGTTCTGTGCCCGGTGTATGGCAATAGGCTCACCACCTATTCCATGGGACTTAAACGTAACTGGTGAAACGTAGGGGTGCATGACACCCCTCTGCCTACCGCTTCGGGGATTACACGCGTGATGTTAGGTTACGTTTAGTTATAAACAAAGAAACTTACATTATGTAGCACGCACCGTGTGCGTAATTATTGTAACATAATTATTAACTGGACAATTGTATCGCCAAAGGACGGGTAAAACCGCGAACAATAAATGAATCAGCCAGTGTAGTCGTGGGTGGGCGGCAACTTCGCGCTGGCAACGCCGAAATTAATTACCTCTTGCTAATTTATCCAATTATACACACATTTTCTTTCGTGATCATGATATTGGTAAGTATATATAAAAAGTTTAACTCATCATCAATGTCCCCACCTTCCACAGGTCCACTGTAAGACACGATTTCCTTCTCAGAATGAAGAGGTGTGATGTTGGTATGTTTACTATCATAATTTTGAACGTGGTATTGTATGTTTATTATATATATATGTATATTTTATAGTCATATATGAAGTATATATTATGTCGGTAATGTTATGTATGTATTAGTTAATTTATATAAAATAAATGTATATGTGTTTTATCATGTTTATATATTTTACTCTATGTATTAACACCTTTAGTATATATTACTATTATATCCTTTCCTTTTTCATCGTTACTTTTTTCTCCCGTTCTTTTTTGCACCTGCCTTTTTATTTCTCGTCTTACTATTCTTCAAGGGTTGACTGGTGGAAAAGGCCATCAGGCGGTAAGTTCGCCCTTTGTTATGCCTGTTTAAGGTGTGTAATAAAGAATAAATAAATAAAATTAAAATAAAGAGGATTTAGACCAAAGTCTATCACCCTGGCCGAATGCGATTTGGTAAAGTTCATGCGCCTTAGAGAACGTCATGGTGGATCTTTGGAGTGTGCAGGCAAAACTATAAAGCTCATACACGGAGCTTCCAGTCTATACATTGTGTTCATCATTATCGTTATGAATCCTTTTAACATTTCACTGTTGCATACGAGGTTCCTTTAAGAATGACATGGGTTAAGGTCATACCTTGCCCGGCTAACCAAGTGCGGGTTAGCAGACTTCACGCGCCTTACTGAACATTCTGAAGAACTCTAAGGGCGCAGGTTTCCTCAAGATGTTTTCCTTCACCATTACGGCAAGTAATATTCGTTCTTAAAACGCGAATTTTTTTATTGAGTGTGCCGTCATCTGAACTTAACACGTCCGAAAAATGTTTGACATTGTAACCTAAAGGATTTCTTAAGTAGCACAGATTTTATCGGATAAAAAAAGCAAGAAACCTTGAGCAAATCGATAGTACGACGCTGCCAACAAACAAAGAGACACCTCAATGCCAATCAATGCGCTATTCCCATTCTTCTAGGCCTATCGAAGCCCCATCTATTCGTCGACAGGTATCCAGACATCCTATGCTCGTAAAAGGGCAGCTATCGCCGTGCATCGGGAATACCGAGTAGTGCGCAGAGCGTTAACTAAATAGAAATGTTCTATTCAATACTTTTTGTACAAACTGACACTGCCACTTATCGGTTCTACTACTATATGGTAACATAAGGGTACAGTACAGCGGACACTTTAGATATAAAATAAAAATGAATTCAGTCTGTCGCTATTTTATAAATACATAGCGGAATCGAGCCTGCCGCGCTCTCTCATCTCTTTGTTTTTTGTGTCGCTATCTATTTGTTATTAGGTCTGTCTAGTGAAGGAACAATTACACGATAGTTAAGTCAATATACTCGTATCACGTGTCAGAGCGCGCTGCACACGAGACACGCGCGCGCCGAACGGTTTTTAATTTTGACCAATGCTCCATGACAAATTTTGATGAACTGTAATTTATAACACGTTTCAAATACGTAGAGATATTATATATAGAGTAAGGAAGACGGTTAGAAAGAGAAAAACAATTGCGATACCCTATCTCTATCTCTCCCTATCTCACTACTGACGCATGACTTATTCTAGCGCTACCAATGCGTGTGCGAGTAGAAAGAGACAGAGAGATAGGTAGCCTCATTTGATATCTTTTTTTCGATGGGCACATTTTAGGCTGGCTCACATAGATATATTATACGTAGATAAGGATCTAGATAAGGATCTACGTATAATATATCTATGTTTAAATAACAGTAAAATTTAGTAAGTAATGGCTGAAGTATCGATATTATCTGTGCTGCATATAATTCAAGAAAATGACACTTTTTATGTAATGTTGACAGCTAGCTGACATTGTAAATTATAATACATGGCACAATTTTTACTCAATAGTTTGATTCTGTAGTACTCAAAACATGAGTACAAATTACTATTAGCTGCAAAAGGTAGTCGCTTTAACCTCTTAAGTCATGGAGTTTCCTCTTGTTACCTCGACATGAGCTTACATTTTGTATGAACCTCTTTGTATTGTCACGTGTCGTGGTGTGAGTTGAAATGGACAAAAAGACACAAAATGTAAGGCTATGAATATGATGGACATTAGTCCGTTATGTAAACGCCAATGAGCTGCGTTTTATCTGCAAATGTGTACAAAAATGCGGACAACCCACCTGAGACATGCAGACATGTGCAACATCAGAGAGGTTACCAATGTATTGTCAGCCTTGAAGGAACCTTTTAACACTACGTTTGAAGAACCCCAAATTATAGCACATCTTAAACACTTCCGAAGAGAACTCATTCCTCAGTTTGCAATTTCGCGGTAGAAAATAGGCTTATTTATATTTATAGGAGATGGACTACTCTTTTAAATGTTTCTGAAATCATTTCTGTCATAAACTATATGCCACTCAATAAGTAGACGTTATGACGAAATAACAGATAAAGGCACGACAGTGAAAAAATGCCTCAGCCTTTTGTATTTGAGTGCAGACGCGAGCGACTGGAGCGTTACAGGATTACAGCTTTAATTGCAAACAGTTGTAAGCCTTTCCGACTCCTAATTAGCTCGCAGACAGGCAGCCCTGCACTTGTCAAATGAACATAGCTGAAATAGGCAACAAGAGTGAAAAAAGATTTTACCTTTTAAGCAGATTTTTAAGCCAATTTTACTTTTAATTACAGTTCTATTTGCGCTTACTGTTTTCGGAGACGTATCGATATGTTTAATGTATTCGAGGTTCAGTATTGTTGAGACTAACCTTCGTCCGGTCGAGAGGACGGCGTTATGCTTGGACAATAGGGTAAAATAGGCTAGTCAAGCAGCACTGTGTTAATGTTGTGCGCGATTCACAATCGTCAATTTTATCGTCGACACTTTTGTCGTCTCCATATTGCAAATGAGTCACCTCTCGGCGCCATCCATTAGTACCAAATACATATTAGTTACATGTACGTTAATAGATACAACCGTAATTATATAACTACAATGCATTTTTTATTATGAACTAACAGTATTATTCATTTTAAGGATATGTAAACAAATTTATTGCTACCGAAATGACGTGGCCTCTTTCAAGGTAAACGAATTTTATATACATATATATGTACATAACAAATACATGAGCGTTTAGCCAAAGTATCGTCGAGTCCCGGACCGCACGTCGAAATAGTATGCCATATTAGCATACATCTGTACATAACGACAATTAATAAACGGTATAGATACTAAGTAAATTCAATTTTGTATAAATATAACTACTTACCTATCAATATAATCCTTTATCCTTAATAAATCAGCTGTTAAATTTTTTCAGTTGTGTTAGTTTTGAATGTGCATTCTGTATTGTGTTACATACATTGTGTACGCATGGTATTAAGTACATTTATTTTTTGGTCATTACGAATCGAACCGAGTAGTACTATAAATAACCTTTCCGCTACACGACGTGTTCGCGGCTCCGTCTACAAGTAACAGCCGAGTCGCAGTCGAGTAAACAAACCTCAACAGCAACCGCGGCTGCGGTCTTAGTGTACAATAATAGTCACAATGAAATTAATTATTGTATATTTATATAGTAATTAGCAATAAATTCATTGTGGCTAGATCTATTGCCGACAATAGCTAAGGCATGTCCTTTAACTACATGTGTAGAGTAGTTTCTGTTAGCTCGTACCGGGGCTAAGCGTCGAGGGCTATTTGACAATGCGAAAAATAAAGTGTCAATTAACTGTTATCAGTATAAATTATGAGTTTAAAAATGGTTATTTATTACGGTAGGTTGAAAATAATAATTTATTTATTTTAAAATCGATAAATTAAAATGCATTTTTTAAACGTTTGTCACGTGACACAAAACGCTCCTGATTGGTCGGGTTTTTGATGACGTCACATGCTTGTACACATCGTTTGCCTATTTCTGTTATACTAGCTTTCAAAACTGTTTTAATAAGATTTTCCTATATTATCTATCGTTTTTGTGTAATTTATTTGCAATATTTTACTAATTCTGTCACGTTTTTTTATCATGGACAACGATTTTGTAAAAACAGACAGCAGAAACCTGCCCCAAGTCGACGCAAACATGGTCGGATTATTTTTCAAAAATAGTTCTGATTTTTATGCTTCGGAGCTAAAAAATGGGAAAACAGCAAAGTAAGTATAATAACACTTTAGTGGTAACTGAAACTATATTATAAATAAGTGAAATAATGATGAACTTCCACAGCAAGCAAGAACTTTTATAGGTTATAAATGATAGATTGATAGATGTATATAAATAAAGAAAAAATAAAAATAATCAGAAGACTGTAGCTAAAATTTTTAATTAAGATTATGGAATTCAGCGGAAATATTTGAAGTGTGTTGTGTTTTTTGTTTGCAAAAAATGTATGTGGATATGTGCCACAGATCACAGGCAAGTGACGTCATCGACCCCATTGCAGCGCCATATTGTCAAACTAGCGTTTTGGCGCGTTATTTAAATATTGAATGTTTAATTAGGTATTTTTCAGCAAATATGTACCAAAATAAAAAAAAAACATCTTTCACTGGGTTCAATATAAAATGGATTTTAAAAACCTGTCAAATAGCCCATTATCGTGCCTAGTAGCGTATCGTGCAGCAAAAGGAAGAACACTAGGACCAATTCATTTAGTTTGTAAGAGATAAAGATAGATGTACATAGCTCATATTTGTTTCAGATTTAACTGCAGTACTGAAGCCGTAGAACAATTATTATGTAGCCACTAATAAATCAATATGCATCGAAGGGAAACCGCATTAATTTGTAGATATGGCCTATTTCCTTGTAAATTAATTTAAGGGAATTCCTGATCAGGCGAGCTATTTATATAAAGCCATGTTTTCCGTTTTGGCAGGTATAAATTTGTAGGCGGTAAATAATGAGTACCATTCGCTCGCAGCGATGACGCCGGCGAAGTAGCCCTCTGTGGTACTGCGGCTGTACTGGAAGATGAGCAGAGTGGATGATACAGGACACCATGGCTCCCGATGCGGAAAACTGCGACGAGGTTTTTATCGTTTTTCATTACTTTTTTTCGTGTAATTTGTAATTACTTAGGTATAGGCATATGGACATTGGAAATTATACGTATTTGTTTAGAATAATCTAACTGTAATTATTTTAATGCGCCTAATTAATATATTGCGATGAATGATAAATTAACTTTAAGTTTAATTAAAGTTATTAATATTATTGTTTTTATTATACTGAAAGGCGTTAATGCAGGTCTTTAAACATACGTGCTTTCGTCAGCGGTTGGTGACAGATAAAACGACCAACGTAATTTCTAAAATGTTTATATCAGTATAAATTTACTATTATTATCGTTTCCACAAAAATAATAACTTATTAATCATAATAATAATACTTAATTACGTCCCCAAATAAAGTTTTGCGTTTCATTTAGATAATATCATGGTAATCTTATTTCATATTATAACTATGTCCAGTAAGTATTCATTAAAATTCGATTCAATGATAGAAATCGATTTGGAATAGTTTAAAACCAATAACGTTACACAAACTGAGTGCTGTGAGTGAATCTGTAGGTAATGATTTCCGATAATAGCGGCAATCTCTAAATAACAAATCGTTCCAAAAGTCATAAAACGTTCAGTGATTCCATTACTGATATAAAACATCGCATTGTAGGTGGAGCAATTGAACGACGAAGACGGGCTGCCAGTGGCCGTGCACCAAGGCAGGAGGATCCTACCAGACGTTGTGCCACCTGCTCAAGCATGGGTAGAAAACGAAGAATTAGAACGATTGACCGATAGCAGAACCAATAGCCCAGGGGAAAACCGGCGCCTCCTCCACCCGAAATCCCAAAAGCAAACTCGTCTCCAAACCGGTCTTCCATTAGGAGTTGATATTAAAAAGCACACGAAATGTCCTCAAATAGCAAAAAAGGTGAAACCTATAGTAAAATCGAAATTCCAGAAGCGAAAGGAGAAACTCATCGAAATCTTGAAGCCCCCCTACTTCATCATCACCATGATAATAATTATAGTAAGTTTAGAGAGACACTTGATTTTACCTAAGTTCTAGCAATAACCGTAGCTTCATTTGCAATAGTCGATGTCATTGATAATACTCAATGGCTTCAGGGTCTACAAATTTCTGGACTATTTTTGAAGTTGCTTAATAAAAAGTACAAACAGTCCCGTTCGCTGCGTGTTATCGTGATTTCTTTGTACATTTTAATGAATTAATGGGATAGAAAAATACGCACATGTAGCCATGATTTAATTAAATATTTATTTACTTTCAACTACATATGTAGACTCTAAAGTTTGCATAGTGAATCAAGCATCATGATGTCGTTTTAAATTCATTTTTGCTTTCTTTGTAGATTATTTATCCACACAGTCATATTGTCATTTTACTTTATTCAGTTTATTGGGCGTACGCAAATCCTAATTAAATCTTGTATTGCAAGGTGATGGTCCACTTATTTGGTCCGGAAGCATTACGCGCTGGGCTGGAGTGGTCGCCGGGCGCGTGGTCCCGGGAGCCGTGGCGACTCTTCACTTATGGGTTCATGCACGCCAACGCCACGCATCTCGCACTCAATGCTCTAGTAGCTCTGGCTGTAAGTAGTATATTTAAATATCCTTTCATATAAGATCGACTAAGTAACCAACCCGACCTTAAAAAATCTATACTATGACATAACAAACATGTGGTATGATAGAAATAAATACATGTCACCCTTTTGGCAGGTGGGCTGGCCATTAGAACGCGAGCAGGGCTGGCTTCGTGTGGCGATTGTGTGGACGGTCGGAGTGGCGGCTGGCGCTCTGGGCGCTGGGGCCCTGCAACCGAGAGTGCACGTGGTTGGCGCTTCGGCAGCTGTGTACGCGTTACTAACTGCTCATCTTCCCAATATTTGCCTGCGGTGAGGAAATATGAACATTACAAAAACTACAATTATCTTAGAGACATTTTCGAAAAAACTTGCGTGCATTAACGTTATAATATTACAAAAGACTATGATAGGAATCTAGGTTTTGTTATATCTTTTCTAAGGCGTAAGAGTATTCAATAACACTTATATCGATGTTTTCCTATCCATAGATTCGGACATGTCCCGCTTTGGTGGTTTCGGCCTTTAAGCGTCGTGGTACTGGGTGCTTCCGAAGGCTGCTGGGCACTGCTTCAGATTCCGGAAGACGTTACTTATTCACAAGTAGCATGGGCAGCCCACATTCTGGGCGCAGCCGTTGGCGTCCCTTTGGGCTTTCTTGTATTTACAGGTAAACATTACTTTAATACCTATTCTTTCCTGTGTATTCTTGAATGCCTTGTTGAACGAGTGGTCGCAAGCGCAACTGCCAATCGGGAGGCCTGGGTTGAAATCTCGGGTCGGGTACTATTGGATTTTTCTTATCTAAAACTTCTAGTAGTGACTTGGAGTCTGGATTTGTGCCCGTTGGATGGCAATAGGCTCACCACCTATTCCATTGTAGGGCCTAAACGTAACTGGTGAAACGTGGGAGTGTACGTGATGTTACGTTACCCTTAAGCAAATAGTAGAAACCAACAATAATGCTAGGTTAATAAAAGATCTACTTACGGACTTCCCTTTTATCGAGTTTTTCTAACATAAAGATAAATTTATTTCAGGTGAAAATATTTCTAAAACCCACATCCGAATATGTCGAGTGGTCTCAGTTCTCTCAATTGCTTTGGGAGTTCTGGCTGCCGTCGCGTTCTACACGCTGTGGTACCAGAGCGACCCGTACACCTGAAGATTACCTGCCAGGACCTACGTGTATGGTTTTGAAGAAACATTGAAAATTACCCAATCGAAGATTATCAAATGAACAGATACCGAAGAGCTGTCACAAAACGACTGTTGCGATGGCGATGATGGCGAGAGATGGCGACAAGTTGGTCACAATTTAAATTGCTTTTACAATGTTGATAAATGTACATATGTACTTAATGGTGCTACGGTACGAACTAGTCTGCTTGGTTAATTGTTTCAAAATGATAAGTATCATTTCAGCGGTTTATCGTATCTTATTAGTAATAACGACTATCATTTAGGAAAATTTATTATATGTTAATTTACCAAAGACCTAAGTTTAAGTATTATTTTTATTAGGTATACGTCAAATCTTCGCGCGAGCCATAATTGTGAGAACAAGTTAAGTACAAAAATCACTGATAGTGGTGCAATGTAGGTCCATTAGGCTGTACACCACACAGGCTAACATCACAAATAAGTTATAAAAGTGAAACCCTGGACGTCAACACGAAAAGTACAAAATCGAAAACATAAGGCTCTGATGGTAACGAATGTGATAGCAAAACGAGCGAAGTAGCGACAAACGCACAGAAGTCTTCCTACGAAGTGTTGTTATTGCCTTTTGGCGTAAGTGTTTTGTTCATAATGTTATGAAGTACTTGATATGTTACACAAACTAGAAGAATATAGGTATGTAAGTATATTATGCAATCGAGTCTTACGTGTTGCGAATTTATACAAGTTAATTCAAGTAGGTTCTGGTCTTTACGATATCAGCCTGATTTACCATCATGCTGAAATACTATTCCTAAGGACTTAATTTAAACCTCTTATTTTGTTTGCTCTGCCCGCCACACTTCGACTTAATACTTTTTATTACTAGACATTAATCATTTGTAGCTATTAACGTGATTTAATCAATTCTCAGCAACAGACGCTGTCCGTTCAAGTGAACGAAGACTTACTTCATGTAATATTTTCTAAAGTTTCGTATTTTCTAGTCCAGCAGTAATATAGGTACTTAGACAATTTTATACGTTTCCATTTACACTTACACTTTAGACTTAATAAAGTATATTGTAGCAATATACAGCGATACCAAAATTATACCTAAGTACGTAACAATGTATAATTTTATATAATGTCGATGATTTAACATGTTACCAAATATTGTAACATAAGACAATTAGTATAATGTCAACCTTAACGACTATTGTAGGTAATGTAACAACTGTATATATTCATATCACTACATTACGTATTCTATTGATTTCTAAGAAGTCGTCACTAGAATTGTTTTGTATCAAAACTGACGATCTAATGTTTATATATTTTCTACTGACTGAAATAAAATTGTTTTGATAATCTAATCGTTTTAATAATCTGTCTGACAAGATGCCTGTAACGTTTAAAAAAACTAAGATCTACCTTAATAGCCTGAAAAAAATATTTAAAGTGATACCGCTAATACTTACCTTACAAATACCAATATCTCCTACGTACTACACTGACGCCATCTACCAGAAAATAAATAAAAGACACGATTGAACATTGTTTACGGCATAAAGTAAATAGATACCATTTCACTATAAATAAAATAGCAGTCATTTAATTTTCCACTCGATTTATTTAAGTACCCATTGATCTAAGCGATGCAACACTTACACATTATCCAAACACCTCCGTTGACTGAATATTCAAAAACAGGTGTCCTTAAAATTTGTAATATTTAACATTCTTAATCCAATTTGTTATTTCAAAATAGAATAATTTTCAAAACACAATTTGAAGTTAAGTAATGTAGTAACTTATTATTCGTATGTTTATTCTCCATACATAAACTAGATGGTCCGTTTTAGACCTTGTACGAATGAAATTTAACATAAATTCTTTTACAAATACCGGTAAAATCAACACCGATCATTTATGAAATTCTTTCACAAATACTTTTCTTCTTTTCATTACCTTTCACTTCAAATATACTATAAATGCAAAAAGGATATTTTATATTCTACACAACCTGGCAATCATTACGTCCATCCCAAGCAGCATGAGATCAATGCCGGCGGCTGCGAATTGTAACGCTTAGCTAAATAAATATTTTCGGCCTACAAATATCTTACGTCGCTACTCTTAATATTAAACATTGTCATTGAAAACACTGTACAATAATTTAGATGTCCAATTACAAAAATTAATTCGCCAAAGAATACATCCAATTAAATAGCATCAGTTCCTTTGTCTATTTATCTATTCTTAACAGGTCAACGGTCGACACTGAACTCCGACTTCTGTACATCTGCACTCTTGGCACGGAGTGGACAGTTCTGCAATGATTCGCCCAACGCGATACATTCTTCCATAAATATTGCATCCTGCTAGTTTCAGAAGACCTGGTCCAACTCCTAAAGAATTAACAGGAGACCGAGGAACCTCATTAATTACCGCATGTTCAATTTTTTCTTTAATTTCTACGGGTTTATTAGACGTGGAACGTAGCGGAGGTCTGTGGGTGGGTATTGGTTTTCTCGTCACAGGAGTCGGAGAAGCCCTAAGGGTGGTAGTGACAGGGCGTTCAGTTGTTCTTATAGCTGTAGCTTCACCAAGTACTAAGTGATCAATTCTGTCAATGGTATTTGGTGGGAGTATCTTCTTAGGTGGAATGTACGGATAATGATGGGTTACGGGAATAAAAGAATCTATTATAAGTGGAGGAATCTTGGTTATTGTTTCCGGGTATATTGTTGTTGCTGGTTTGTACGAAGTCGTTTTAATTTCAAATACAGGTGTCTTCATTTTATTCGGCGATGTGGTAGAGGCCTCATAATTATCACTGAGCAACAATTTCAAAACGCTACCGAAGGAAAACCCTTCATCATCTTCTTCGTCATCGTATTCTAAAGAATGATTATAGATTTGAGTCTCCTTGTGTTTTGGAGCAGATGTAGTTGTCCATGACGTTGTTATTGTACCTGTAGTCTTAGGAATTGGTATAATTGTAGTGCTAACTATTTCAGAACTTTCGGTAATATTTTGGCGAACGGCGCCATCAGGACTTATCGATGTTGTTGTGACAACGGTGCGGTTGGTCGTATTCTTAGGTTCTTGATTAAAATTTGGGCTTGGAATTCGTGAGAAGTTTTTCAAAGGAATTATTGTTTTATTTAAAATAATTTCAACTTTCCTTGTAGTTATTACGGGAGCAGGCGTAGTTTTAAGATCTGAAAATTTAAACAAGATATATTTTAAAATTATATACATACGTTATTCATACCAAAATGGCAATTTCATATTATTTTAAATATTTTATTATTTTTCGCTTGTTACAATTTAAATTACTAAAGAACAAATCCTTTTTTTTACAATAAAATAGTATTTCCTACAAAAACTAATGAAAGCATAGTCGAGAATTAGCGTTTATTAAAATAAAATTTCCTTTGTGTGAGGAAACCCAGGTTGTATTGAACGATGAAAGGCTTCATGATGATGAGACATACAATTCACAAACCTTGGTCGCAAACCAATTCACCGCAACACAAGTCTACGGAGTTGATGCTGACAGGTCGGCGCCTGCAACCCCCTGGTGTATGGCAAGGGCGAGGTGAACAATGTAGCTCACTCCACGCGCAGGTACAAATCGAACAAGCAAGATTTATCGTGTCCCCTACGGGAACTCTTCGTCCGTCACTAGATGTACATTCACCTGAATAAATGTTAAGTATTATTGCAGTTGAATAGTCTAGTTAGTAACAAAGTACTTCGCCATAATCTTAATTTCTTCAATACTATTTAAAAAGTTCATCGATCATAATAATGTAAGAAAAAAAATATGATTTCGTTTTTACCTTTATCTGTATCCAACTGCATGGAGGTGGTCAAATGCGGCACAACTGGTCCTGAAGGTGTACTCGGGTAAACTGCGTAATATTCGTCAATAATTCCAGGGCCCTTAGGTATAAACCCACCTGAAATTAAAGAATTAATTTAGAAATTTCTATTCAAAGTCTTCAAACTTTTATAAGCATTATTACGTAGATAGTCTGTCATTTAAAACTCTACTACCTTCTGTCTCAACTGGAGGAGAAAACAAATTTACCGCAGGCGTTTCTATTTCATAGTTGGCACTTGTACTTGGAAGTTTTGTCTCGGCTTTCTCAAGTTCCATGGAATGACTACCTAACGAAGCAGTTACTGTATATTCGTGGACAGATGTCGACAGATCATTAGTCACTCCAGGATACCCGAAATTTGTAACGTCTGCCTCTTGTGTCAGAGGACGTTGTTGAGATTCCATTTTCTTAGATATGAACACTGGATATTGTGTTGGGTGATAAATATCCTCTTTTCTTGTTGGAAATACACTATCTTTCGATTCTATACTCGGATAATAAACTGGGAATTTGTCTTCTCTTTCCATTACAGGATACGTTAAACTTCCTTTGGATGAAATATCGTCTTCAACTACGGCATCTGCGGCGACAAAAGGAATTATTCTGAAAATAATAAAGTGGAGCTTAACACTCAATGTGAAATAGATTAATATAGATAAACTTTTTAATTTTAATCATAAACGGTTTTTGTGCTGTATCTTTAAAGTAATGTTATTAACATTTCTGCCAATAATATTAATTTCTCATAATTTTCTAACAATATACATAAACAAATTAAAAATGTTTACTTCAGGTTGGGCAATGATGGGGGCAATGTAGGTTCTGTATAATCGTAATCATAATCCTCTTTAGTTTTTTTGGAAATGTTGAAAGATTCCAATAACGCTGTTGGTATTGGTTTTATAGGGACCGTTGTAGAAGGAGTCGTAGAATGTGTAGAGTTAGTTCTCAGAGAGCTCGTGACATTTATAATGAAAGTCTCATTATCATCAAAGTCGGCGTTCCTATTAGTAATAATATCCATCGGTGAAAATGTGTTAACTTCAAAATTGCTTGTATCGATATATGGCACTCTTGGCTCACTTTCGTTTCTTATTTTTTCTGTGTCATTATCGTTGGTAACGTTAAGAGACAATGATGTTGACGATAACTCTGTCGTGCAATTAATTGTACCATTCACCATGATTTTCACCGTGGCTTCCGGTTGTTCTGTTGTGAGGTTTTCTGATATTTCTTGAAAACTTTTTGGAGTAGTTTGAGTATCAATCGGTGTACTCTGAGTGGTTGTAGCATTAAATTTTGTAATATTCTGATTTTTGATTAAATGTTCATCTTCTAGTTTTTTTGACGTAGATGTTACAGGTGAAATTTCATCAATTTTTCTTTTAACTTTAGTAGTCGTTTCTGAAGTTTTCTTAGTGGGCGTTGATAAAGTTGTCTTATCGGTTACAATACTAAGCTTTATATTTGTTTCACGTTTGGTAGATTTCGAAGAATGAAAAGAGCGATCTTCGTTTTTCATAGATACTAAAGAATTCTGCCACAAAGAATGTAAGTCTGTATGTGTACTTGCTGTAATTAAAATTATAATACAGTTATTATTATGGATCGTTCATAAATGAATTGGAGTAAATTAGAAATGGAAAGATTAAATTAATAGCAAAGATAGTTACCATCCCGTACGTGGTCACATTGATACTGATGAGGACAGCATTGACCTGGCTGTATTAAGGGAGTGCAACCTAAAAGGGGCGGGGCACACGATAGATGTTGACAACGTATTGTACCTCGTAAACAGAAACACTGAGTGCATTTTGATTCTGTTCCTGATATTACTCTCTCTCCTTCTAAAACTCTCGTGCCGTTAGAATTTACACAATCTGAAATTATTCGAGAACACAAATGTAACGTATACAGTCTTATCTACCACAGGTCCAGGGTTCATACAAGTGTATAATCACATAGGTGTTTGTAGGATATTAATGGTATAGTTAGATTTCATCAAGTAAATTATTCAAGCGCTAAGTAAAGTGGTCGAATTAGTAACATTATATTTGTCCCCATTTCAGCTTCAGGAGTCCAAAATCCATCATAGATACGTAACGCTTTGGTTACGAGTTATTCTTGATATGAGACGTGCATATTTATTAAACAGGTACAGGCACACTTTGATATCAAGAATTGTAATATTAAGTACACTAGTGAACTTACCATGCGGATTTCTTTGATTAGGAGGCCGGGTACTGACATGTTCACAGTAGTATCGCTGGGGACAACAGGCACCCGGTGAGGGTCGTGCTTTGCAACCAGGAGGTGGTGGTAGACACCGAGGTCGAACGCAGCGTCGAGCTCCGCCAAGACAGAAGCACTGCTCGCAGGCCACGTTGGAGCTCATTGCTGATCCTGCTGCGTATACCGTACCTCCCTCCACACACGCTGGAAACACTTAAAGGTTTATTTGCTTGTAGGCAAAAGATACAAGTAAAAAATAAGTTTGTGAAACGACCTACCATGTCTGATGGACGCTGGCGTCGCAATGGCCGAGTAGCTGTCGTCTTCGAATCTAGCTGACGCTGCGTGTTCCAATAGCATAATTCTGTCTGAAAATGCAATAGTTATGCGCCCGTTTTAATGTTATTTTGAAGACATTTTAAGCTGATTTTAACTAATTACCAGACTTAAAACGTAGATACCAAAATGTCTGCTAAGAGCGACATTTTTGGACTTAGCTTAATGTTTAGTTTACTCTTATAGTAGACATAATTACGTTGTATCGTCATTAACAGTAATACGAATTAAAATACTTATAATTACCTTATTAATTGTATCTTCATCATACATAATTATGTACTAATAATAATACTTCAATTACCAATCACAAACCATCTGCTGTCGCTCTAAGGTGTACGTCAACGTGCACAGAGCTAATTTTTTCCGAACCTATTAGTGTCCGCGTGACCGCCCAACACTACTTTCGGCCTAGCGGAAGTTTTGTATATTTTTAATCGAAGCCGAAACTAGCCGGACCCAGGATTTTTGGCTGAAACCGAAGCGGCGACCGAACCCAGATTTTTAGACCAAAACTAACAGAAAGTAAAACTTCAGCGAGACCTAACTAATTATCGTTAAACTTAAGACATTTCGTTTTATCCATATAATAATAGACAATATACCATATACCTACATGTTTCAAATATAATATCACATCTGCATTTCCCCGAAAGATTAGGCAGATATAAGAGTAGCATAGTAATTCTACGTTTCACTCGTTATATTGTACATTCCATGTAATATTAGGACGGCTTAATGCTTTACACTGGGTGCAAATCTAGACTCTGAGATACTACATAAAAAAAAAACTGAATAATACTTGACTGGGAGACCGAACTCACGATATCTCACTTATCAGTTACACTTGCAACCAATAGACGAACGAGGCAACCAATATTACATATCTCGATGCTATCTGTTGACTTAGATCGAAACCAAATAAATTCCTAGTTAATTTAGTTACGCATTCTCTGTACCCGGACAATGCAGTTCTGGGCAGCATTCGCCTCTCCTGTGCAACACATGGCAGCGCGGGGGCGGCTCGGGCAGCGGCGCGCACGCTCGCCGCCGGCACGCTAGCGCGCCGCGGGAGCATATGCAGAGAAGACACGCTTCCCGCGCCCTCACGGCCGCCCCGTCCGCGAACCATCGGCCCTCGTACATGCAGCCCGGCGGCAGCTCCACCGTGCCTGCAATTTAATTTTGCGATAATGTATATAGTTCTATCAGTACACAAATGCGGATCCACTTAAATGCTTAAAGATTAACTTCTTCTATTCTTATAGATGGACTTGCGAAAACTAGGCGAAAACGTACCCAGATCAGTTAAGGTTCAGGAATCAGGAAATCGTTTTGTTCTTTGTTGCTTCATTTATAAACACATAAATTGTAGTAGATGAAATTTTATCAAGATGAACTTAGACCTCTAACTTCGACAACTGCTGGGGCCCAATAGACTAAATAGCAAACAGTCTGCGTGGTGCTCTCTCTCACATATTGTCTAACGTAGCTCTCATTACTACATCCCATGTACTCGTAAATCGTTGCTGACTTCCTACTTACGAGTACTGTTCCTACTGTTCTACCCAGCCACGTGAGTGAGCCCAGTGAGTGCCACGCTGCTCCTGTATTACATACTGAAACTTACCAATCGATCTTAAGCCTCTACTTCTCTTGGCGGAGATGTCTGCGTCGTGGTTATAAATTTCTGTTACAGATAAAAAGAATAATAAGAAAATAAGATAAATTGTTATAATGTGTTGTCCACACCCAGCGATATCGCGACTCTTGCGATGAAAATAATCGATTGTAAAAATTATTAATCGGAGTGTAAAAATTTTAAGTCGTACTGTTCCTCGGTTGTATTTTGCCCAAATTTGAGCAGTGGCTTACGGGTGGCGCTAAGCAAGTACAAGTTTAGATTTTACTTCGTCATATATATACATATGTTATGTTTATATATTACGTCGAAGGCTTTTGGCTCACTATGTCACAGGTGTAAAAATTGATCATACATAATCTCTTTCCAGCGCTGCAAGACGACGCTCGGAGAGGAAAGTGAAAATAGGGTCCATTGCCGTATACTATCTGCGGCTGTGCACTGCAGGGAGAAATAACGGATCCGCTGTGTGCTGCAACACGTCCAATAACTACTCTTCGTCGAACTCGAATAATGATCATTGCTTAT
>DWME01000413.1:0-34266 GCA_018244795.1 Parelbella ahira ahira | reverse complement strand
CATTTTGACGTGCAAAAAGTGTTCTATTGAACCAATTTTGAATAAATGACATTTGAATTTGAATTTGAATTTGAATAACGACAATATTATAAATATCGCCATCATCAACCTCTTATTATTCTACAGTTAGACAGGGGTCTTCTCTCAGAATGACAAGGGTAAGGCCAAGCTGGCCAAGCGCGGTGTGGCAGACTTATATATTTAAACCACGCTTAATACGTGTATAAAACCACGCTTAATAATAAACTTTAAAAGTAAAATTAAACGTAACATCACGCTTGTATTCCTTGAAGAGGAATGTACCGGAGTGTAGTACACTCCCACGCTCATCAGGTAAGCTTACGTCCCACCGTAGAAAAGTGATGAACCTATTGCCATACACCGGGCGTAAATGCAGATTCCAACCGACTACTAAAAGGTTCTACTAGAAAATTTAAGTTAGAAAAATCGAATCGAATCGTATGGAATAGAAATACACGTGTATGAAAATACTTGCTCACACTCTCTCATACCTCCATTCATGTGAAAGAAAATAATGCCACTAGTGCGGACATGCTGACATCTGGAAACGTTCGCCTTACGATTTATCAACGTCACGGAGGGCAAAGTATTATTAGCCGCGACAAATGGTTGGCGATCGCTTATCTATTGATTCGAGCATCCATTGTCTGAGACGTGTTAATATCGAGTTTTTTTATCTCCAATTTACAGAGATTTTGCCTAATACCCACTTCAGTTTGGTTTTTGCGATCATTACCACAAGAAAAAATGTGTTCGACAAGCCTAGAATGTCTTTCCGATGTAATCTCCAAGAATGATTGTAGTCCATTATTCACAGTCCCTATTGTTAAACTCTGAAAGCTATAGGTTTTTATGGAAATATATATATTTAAAAATCAGCAATCGATATTTGAAGGTGCACCTGTAGTGTAAACTTCCATTGTTATTAAGTATAAACATTGATAACTCCATGGTAACCATTTCTTTGACAGGTTTTTAATCGTATAACGTTAAATCGCTTGATTCAGTTAAGCATGTTAAGTTAAGTTAAGAAAATTGTACTCTAGATAATGGGATTGGCCCTATAGAACATATTCTTAAACAAACCAAGGAACATATGAAAAATGAGATGTTTTGTATCGAAGACCATTTATGTCTATAATGACAACGCTGGGCGAACGGGTTTAGGATCGAAAATTATTTTAAAATTGGAAATTCTAAACCGGCTTAATATCATCACCATCTTCACCCTACACAATTTAATAAGTAATTCTTAACGAGCACATTTGCATATTTTTGTAGATTTAGAAGAGACTTATCGCTGTCCGACAGCTGAATGTCAGCCATACTTCCAAATGGCTTTAAAATACATACCTAACAAAATAAATCGCCATGTGAATTTATACAGAATTGAAAAGCTTTCAGCGTGGTTGCTTTTATCTCAAATATAACTATAAGTGTTGTCCTCGTCTAAGAAACTGTCAAGATGGCCACTACAGAAGTCTCCAAGTATTTGCTGACGCGTCTCGAGAAGAATGTGGCTGGAACGGTCATTGATGGTGATAAGGTTTGTAAAGAAAGATATCTAAAATCTTACTCGTATCAGCTCGTATTTTCTTTTGAAAACTTTAGAGAATCTTACTAACTTAGCCTTACAATTATAATTTGAAAATATTAATGTATTGTCATAAGAATCTTCTGGACAACTTTTCCAAAACATGGCATTGGTTGCATTTTATTATTAGAAAGGACATTTCTTTTATCCCTGAAATTTTTTTATGACAACAAACATATTTACAGTTCAGTCGTTTCCAAGACAGTGGCCTTTTAGAAAATGCCCATACGATTTCTTTGTGTTGCTGATGTATTACACAAATCCCAGGAATCCTTTGATTTCCCTAAACGGATGCAAAGTAATGTATGTTTTCGTACATTTCTCTTATTTTAGTCACTTTTGAAACGATTTCTTTCTGACAACAAACATACAAATTTGCAAAATTGTTATTTATTATTTGGATTATCTGAAATATACATATATTATAAAACCCCAAAGGCTATGTTTCATTTATAAATGGCAGCCTGAGAAGTACAAGGGATATTCAAAAAGCAGATCACCATCATCAATTCCTTTGTCCTTCCACTGTTAGACACAGGTCAGTTTTCGTAATTGGTTAAGGTTTTTATGTTCTTCGTTGGCCAAATGACTGATGGCAGACTTCACACACTTTATGTAATACTATGCATAACTCTAAGATTCGCAGACTTCTCTACTATCTTGTCTTTCATCGTTACAGTAAGATACCTTTTATTTAAAAAACTATAAAATTGTATAAGAATGAAGCGCACGCCGCAAATTGACCCAGGGCTCTCGAAGTGAAAGACTAATCTCTAAATGACTACGCTGTAACCGCTTGGAAGATTTCATTTATTTATTACATCATCATCCACATTATCAGCCTATTCCTGTTCACTTCAAAACATAGGGCTTTCAATAGCACGTTACTGAGCTCGATCTTCTTCTTTCTTCGCTTTTTCGTTATTTGTTCATTAAAACGTATATGCACATATTCGACACATTTGACAAATTTTACTCACTAAAAGCTTTAAATACTATCAAGTCGGCACAGCTTCAGTTCCGCTGTCCTAAATGTGCTTAATCTGATGCAAACGTGAACAAGTTTAGACAAGATTCACTTCAAAACCTTGAATCGGCGGATTCTGCGTCGATGTTGATTCAAATAGAGATAATCCTCGTTGAATCGAAACCCTCAAATGACTGCCGTATTCAGATTCGGTCTCTCAGGCCCCGGGATGAATTAATTTTCCCCGCGCCACCGCTTAAGGGTTAGGGTTGTGTTCCATTACGAGCAAGTAACGAGAAGCGAGCGAATACATGACGTAAATAAAATTTTGGTGACATTTATTTTACCAGAAAAATTTAATTATGTTACCATCTTTACGATTATAAATGGACATTAGTATCTACAGATGTATATGCCACTCGGAAGTACTTAAGCACTCTTGCTAAGTATTTTGAAATGTTTCGTGAAACCAACGCTCATATCAATAGTTATTTCTGTAATTAAATGCTCTGCACTTAATTTTTAAAAGCTCGTCTTAAGAGTATGTATCCAGTCATTTTTTTCTAAAACTTATATGTTCTTATAGAAATTTCTCGTCGTGGCTCGGGGTCTGGATTTATGCCCTGTGTATGACAATAGGCTCACAATTTATTCCACGGTGAGAAGTAAAAATAAATAATACTTCTACACCTAAGCTGTCAGATTAACATGAATAGTACAAAAATGTATACATTTTCTATTTTTACAGTTCTATAATCACAATGAAATATTCTTCTCCTGTCGTTGCTAGTTCGCGATAGGGCACGTCAGCAAAGTTAGGGTTACAAATTCCCCTTAATTAGGAAGGTCTCACGAAACCCCGACCTTTAACTTTTTCATTGGGTTTTTTCGTTTTAATGAAGGTACGCATAATTATAATCGTGCTCAGAATTCCCGTAACAGGAATGTCTATTTGACGAGTGTAATGTGGTTAACAAAACATTTTGTGACCATTAATGGGTGCTTTTTTATTTTACTTTACGCTTTTCAAATGCTAATTAGCTTCATGAGCTGTTTTGTTACTTTATAACAATTCAATGTTATTAAGATGACAGTAATATTGAAACAAATATGTAGGTACATAGGATTGTATGGAATATGTTAGAAATCTTTCATTGGATTGAATATTCACCAATAACTATTTATAATTAGTAAATAAATTACCCAAATTACTCGGAAGGTGTTTAATTACATATAACACTACAAATGCTTAACTATTTTGTTCCAGTGAAAGGTTATTCTTTTTCAAACCGGATGTTCTATCTCAATCAAATCTCTAAATGTGCCTGTTCGTCAAAAACGTAGATAACAGTAACACTTAAACTGCTGCAACTGTTATATAATTGTAAAATTAATTACACTGTCATAATCTCTTTTATGTAAAGTCATTTGAAAGGTATACCAACGTCACGGCTATGGGCACAGCGCTACTCTAATTAAAAAATTTAATTATTCTCTAATGTTTTTTTTTCTAACGATGACGTCAATCAAGGTCTTAATCACGGAGTATCGAGTACCGATCTGAGAATCTGTCACTTAATTTGTTGAACTTGGCGTATATTTACGCATCGTCGGCTGGAATTATCTTATCTTTGATTTACGAACAAAGCGTTTCCAGTTTTCTTGGCGGGATTTTCTTTCTTCATTGACCCTTTTGTCGTTCCACTGTCGGACACGTTCCTATCATCACAATGCAAGTGGTTTATTAACGAAAACAATTTGTGTAGATTGATATGATTCGTGTAGAGTAGTTTAAAAACTTCCAACATAATGTTGAGCAGTATCCATTTCATAATGTGTGCGGCCTGCAACTGTCTTTTTTGTTGATATTGTACATCTCAACGCGTATGTAATTTATAGACGTACCTACACATTGTAAATAAAAAGTCATAAAGTAATAGGCGCTTATTGCGGGAGGCCTATGTCCAGCAGCGCGCTGAGGTTGACTGATGATGTTGGTGATGATGAAGATCATAGTTTACCGTTCTGGCCAAATGCGATTTGACAGACTTCGTACACTTTAGAAATAATTATGGAGACCTAAACTGAACTGACTATAGTAAATTAATTAATGTTACAGAAATATTTGATGTTTAGAATTTTGTTAATTCCGAATTTGGTTTTTGGACCAGTCAGTCTGTTCAATAGTCTTTAGGTACTAACTTATTAATCAGGTTAAAGATATATTTTAATTAAATATGAATTTAACTTCAAGCAATCGCTTAAGTTTACTGTCACATTAAAAATGCAATACATTATAATATAAAAGTTTTAAACCAGAAATCACTTTTACACAATGATTTCCCGGTACCGATTGAATAAATATAAGTAAGTATTATAAACGTTACAGTGGAGGTATGTTCTTTATTTAAACCGATATTTCAAACTAAACGTCACTAGTGAAACGTAATAGTGCACTACATTTTCTGCCTACCTCTTCGGGGATTAGAGGCGTGATATTACGTTTTTTCAGTTAAAATTGTTATAATCGTAAAAAAGCTATATGACCCCTGGAAGATACGTTTAATTAATCCGTGAATTAGAGTTTAAACAACACAAATAAATACACGAGCTCAAAAAATATATCTACATTCGTCATTTTGATAACTGCCCGACGGGGAATTAAGCTAAGGGACCTCGGATACATTAGATCGGCCTGGTGACCAATATGTCAAATGTTTTGTTGCCTTTTTTAAAAGTTGTTATTTTTTGTTCACTGCAAAAAAATGTAATTCGGTAAGGTTTTATATTTAAAATATACGTACATTTAAATATAATTCTATGTACATTTTATATCGGAACAGAGAAAACGTCCATTTTCTGACTCCATCCCAGTGACTCTAAGGGACCAAACCAGCGCCTACAAAGAGACACGCACACGGGCACGCGCGCGCGCTCCACGCACGCACGCACATCTTCACACCAAGTCCCTTTCGGGGTAGGCAGAGAGCACAGGATAAACAACTTTGCTAATAAAAAATCTAAAGATCTATTACATAATTATTTTTGATAATACATTGAAATTAATTCTTTTTCATTGGGTACCTCTTTAACCAGTGACGCTTACCAGTCAGACGTATTACCATTTATCTTCGTAAATGCGGTAGAGATCGATAACACTGTAATGACTCGTCCCTCAGTAAAATTACTATGTTCTACATACAGTTGGTAGGTAACTAGTAGTTGCGTGTGTGTTAATTAGGGTGGGTAACTTCTAGTGGCTGGTTATCGTTACAGCCTGAAATCCATCAGTTCAGAAACAGCCATTAATCGTCCGAAATCATCCCTTGTTTACTTCTATGCAAATTAACCTTTGTTATCTAAACCGGACAACGTTTCAGAGTTTTCAAACGAAATTAAACTTTATGTACATTGTCAATAAGGCCCTATTTCCATTATCGTAAGTAACTGAAGAATGGATGTATGGAATTGCATAGGGTTTTATTTTTGTACACATTTAATGTTTTATTAATTTTTATTTAATTTTTTTTTATATCATTAAGTATTTAATCATTGGATATCTCAAGATGTTCTGTGGAGAAAGTCAACGGAAACTTCGGGTTAGATAAACCCCAACACAAAATCGGACTTAATTGTCTTCTATCATTCAGATTCTATTAAGAAACAGAGGAACTTACGGGGTATACAGACACCACCATATCTCTATATGTAGACCTCTGACCTTTTTCTATTATCGTCTAACTCTCAAAACGTGCGAGACGGTATGGAAGATGTGGCTCCACCATCAGCGGGACAGTAATTATTTAATTATCACTTGTATCCATAATTGCTATGCTATCGTCACAGGAGTTACAGGCCTTTCACTTTGCATGGCCTGTGCTCGCTCTAATCTATTCTGTAAGACGTTGATATTGTGGCTACTAGTTTTCCCTTTAAAGACACAGGAATCGGTAAGCGTATTATTGAAAGCCCAACATCGATTGTTTATATTGATTACCGATGTTTATACAGCAAAATAGAATCAGTATTTGCGCACACGATTTTATATACTCTTTATGGCACCGTAATCTTCATGATTGATTCCGCAAGCCGCCATTGAGTTTGTCTGTTAAATAAAAAATATCGCTAATGTAAGCCTTCAAAAGCCTTATTTTTGTGTACATCCCGCTGGCTGTACAAGGCGCGCATGAATCCTTAAGAGGTACGGCGCGGGTTCCCACTGTCATTCCAGCCACGTGACCTGTAATTTGGCTTACGAAAACGTTATCAACCGCGTTTCCGTTTTGTTACCGTTCTCAATACGATACTGTGTTTTATTTCTAATTATACTTTTAAAAATAATTCAATTTCTATTCAATCCTTAAAAATTGATTATGTTTGAATAATATTGATGTTTCTGGTTACTCTATCCTTTAAAATAATTCCAGTTATATTCTATGTTAGGAATATTGATAACGATACGGCATATTTTTGTGGATGCGACAAGCCGAAGACAGGGCGCGATGGCGCTCATTGGCTGAGGCCTATGTCCAGCAGTGGACTGAGATAGGCTGTTGATGATGGTGATGATATTTTTGTTTATTACTCTTTATAAAATAATACCATTCATTTTCCACGTTTAAAATTACTTGTTTTAGATTAAATCAATATAATTATAATGTGCGGGTCACAGATTTTTGCACTTGTCATATTGCAAATGGAATACTATATTGACTCATTTTCATTTTGGACTTTCAATCGCAATGTTTTCCCCAAAATTGTATTTATTACTAAGGATATCACATATATTTTCAAACATGTTTGTGCATTTCAAACTTATAAGCATCTAGGTAATGAATCTCTGTTAATTGCACTATGCTTGCCTTAGAATCGGCAGAGCTGTTTTGCCTGCAATCGTAACTAACATCTCAATTCACAAAAATATATCCGGATATTTATCTTAAAAGTGTAACAATTTGAACAGTCGAATATCTGATTTATATTCAGTCCACGGTCGGCGGCGAGTAGGCAAAAATATCTTAACCCAGTATGATGCCACGTGTGGACTTAGTATATGAACATAGTACACGTTTTATTTACCCCCTTGCCTCCACATGTTACTTAGAACCTTGCTACATCAAAGTCACAAGTACCGACGGAAGTTAGCATCAAAAATAAATCTCAACAAAGGCTTCTATGAAATAGAAGAGAATAAGTACATAGGAGTGATGAAACCGTATAAAATGAAAAAAGCTAATAAAAACACAATGGACGAACCGACATATGACGAATGAAAGTCAGATGTGATAAAATTAAAATATGTGTTATAATTAAAGTAAATGTTGCTTGGGAAACAGTTCATTGTGCTTACTGACGTATGTACATATGTACATATATGTATACGTCTGACGCAAATAGAAAAATATTAATACAAATATTATCCACAGAACTTTGTCTGTGTCGGCATGCTGTACGTGTCTGTGAGATTTTAATTTCTTGAGTTTTATTATATTTCTCTCTCCCGCTGATCAATTTATGAGTAATGGAAATGTAGATGCAATGTTTCGTACTCAATAGAAATTTTATGTAGAACATTTAAAATTATTTTTTTAGTAATTTTCATAGCTTGTTAGTATCAAATACTTACCTAATAATTTTCTAGCCATATAGCGATATGACACACAACTTCAAGTGCCACAGATCACTTAACAGGTAGTTACATAGTTTATTAGGTAATTATACTCGTAGCTCGACCTGGAATCGAAACTAAATTTCCATGTGGCTTTTTATTTTGTTTTGTGTTTGTAAAAACGATGTACAGACGTAGGCATATGTATTCACATGAGGGTATATTATAGCAAATTTTTATATCTCAATTTTATATGAGTTAATTTCCCATTTGTGCAAAACTAAATTATACAAGCTACCGAGGAAAAATAAAAATAAATTCCTAATACGAATGTATCATACACCGCGGCGTAGGTTCTGTAGGTAGGCACGTTGGGTAGGTAGGGTAGGTAGGCAAGGAAAGTAGGTAGGGGATGTCATCACGGAAATCTCTCCGCTCGCTATTCTTACCGAATTTAATTTGTTACGCCAGATTGAATCTCCTTATTGATAGATTGAAATGTGTAATTCAATGAAATCATTCGTACATCGAAGCTAATACATGTATCTATATATTTTTATACATTTCGTATAATGGAATATTGAATAAACAGATATATATTACCAATTACGGTGAATGTAAGTACAAGAGAACACCAAAATTCACCAGTAGGTACTAATCAAATATATCAAATACTGGCTGATGTGAGAAGATAAGTTTTTGAAAGAAATGTATGTAGAAGATGGGATCCAGGCTTGTAAGAAAAAAGGTCTGGCTGTAGTGCTTTTTACTTACCCTACAAGGGATGTGGCATGGCTATAATATATTAGTATAACCTATTAGGAAGGCAAGAGGGACGGCAAATCATATTGTAACGTGTGACTACCACGGTGTCCAAAGAATTAAATGATTATTCTATCTGCATATCAAGAACCGAAGAAAACAGCCATTGACAAGGACTTAATATGTAGAATTTGCTTATTAACTAAATCGAGCTTTAGGAAATGTTCTTAACTTTAGGGATATTTAGTGGTAAAAGGTATTTAAAACAAACCTCCCCCAGCCTTGATTTCGATTTCCAATTGCCACTGCAACGGTTCAAGGAGGCGACATTCCGCGCACCCTCAGAACAGATTGACATACTGTAGCTCCAGCAATCGCAGTGCCCGCCTTAATCCCGCCAATAAATTCCTTTTATCTCTCCAGACCGCTGCTCTTGCGTCCCGAAAGAGGAAATTTTCTAATAGCATCGGAATGAACTGTTACGGGGAACTGTTACTGGGGAATGTTTACTTAGAACAAAAGGTGGGTATTTATCTGATAATAGAAAAGAAAATAATTTGAATAACATTTGTAGTTCATTTTTTTAAGTTTGGTTGCTATGATTTAATATTAACACAGCGTAAAAAATCGAATCAAACACAGATTAAAAAACTAAGTCAAAATCAGAGTAAGACCTTGTATTGCTGGTATGGTTACGGTTTACAAATATGAGTAAACTATCATTGACTATAATTAAAATAGTTTTTTTTTCTTATAACGCTTTTGTAGTATTTCATGGAAAATTTTGGAAAGCATTTTCACGCTTCGAATTACACCTCCAACGGCTCTTCTTTCAATAATAAAAGTCACTAAATTTTATCAAAAGTGTTGAGTGGATTTTAAGGACTTGTGTGATGGTCACTATACTATATCGCTTTCTCAATTCGCACTTCTATCAAAATCTATATCTATAGCATAACCTTTAAAACAAGTAGACAACGCCGACAATAGCTGCCGTCGCTTTAATCTTGCCAATAAATTTCCATTATCTCTAGTTTGTTCTCACTGTAGGTCTTATAAAAATTACGAGAAACCTCGGAGATTCTGCAGGAATTTAATATTTAACAAATAACACCAACAAAGAATAACAATTTCGTTACAGTTCAAGCTAGCGATATTCCTCCCATCTCTTAGGACGGTTTGTTAATGTTCTAACGATCGAGTAATTCACGAACTTCTCAATTTTTAAAACTAATATTCTGTGTTTATATTTACTAATACATTTGCACTGTCACTTTGAGATGGGATAAAAACAACAACACGTTAAGTAACAAGCTGTTTTAATCTGTTTTCAAGCGTTACAAATGTTAAAAGAATTGACGTATTTGAGAAAGTTAGCACAGAAAATATAAATTCGGAATATTTTAACACGCGACAGTTAAAGGCTCCAACATTCCGCACGCCCTCGGAACAGATTGACATAGCCTACAACAATACCAGCGCTCGCATTAATCTCGCCAATAAATTTCCTTTATCTCCCCAGACGTTCGTTCTTGAGCCCTAAAATAGGAATTTTTCCGACCTATTGCGATTACAACGCTTATACCTTTGTAGGACATTGTTTTTTGACTGTTATTTTATTGTTATTATCATAATTTTTATACAGAGATATGAGGCACACCGTGCTCTCTGCCTCTTTTAATGGACCCGGCGTGAAGATATGTTTTTGTCGGTATTTATTATTAGTATAATCCATATACATTATGATACAAATCTTTATATTTGACATATATGGAAAGTTGATATAATAAGGATTGATAAGATTTTATTTCGCACATTTTTATTCGTATTCATATTTCATAGAATAACCGTCGCCTTCGTTCGATCGAAACCTTTGAGTGTTTGTCAATATTTGCACGCTGCTACTTCTAAAGTGAACCGTGAGATGAAATTGTTGACTGTTGGGGATATAAGCATAATCTCACAATGTATATTTCGATACTCTAGTAAATTCACTGCTGGGCTATGAGTACGATCTCCATACTGAAGTTAAATAATTAGGTAATAAGCTCGAGTACGTATTTTATATATTAACATCAAGTTATTTACATAAATATGTCAACTTATTTACACATGTAAGTGTAAAATGCGAATAAAAATGTATACTTGTAGCCCTAAACTCAGGCACAGCTTTTATATCCATATCCTGTTTTAAACTGTAACGAAATATGGTTATTTACCAAGTATGGTTACTTGGTTATACATTAAACATTACACGAAGGCTTTGATCTTTGTCTTGTATTAACTAATTATCTTCTGAATCAAAGGCAACATTCTCAGCTTGGAGCCAATTGACATCAAACGCATTTAGTTTCCTGAGGAATTCGCTAAAAGATTTCAATGAACGTCTCAGATGTTATAAACGATACTTTGGAAACTACTCGTGTATTTAGTTATGAATATGATATAGCAGAAATTTGCCTGTTACGTCGGATATATAAACAGACACCACAACAGACATATCCGCTTATCCGCCGTGGAGTTGTGGGAGAGATATGTATCCGGAAAATGAAGGCGAAAAGGTTTGTAAGTGTCGGAGGTGGAGAACCTACCAGAACTATTGCAGGTCCTAAGTAGACGATTGTGACAACTATGTTTATTAAGAGATAAAAATATGTAGCAATAATTTTGCGATAATTAATAAAAATGTGTCGCTAACACGAAATTTCTTTCCATAAAACTGAAATGTTTCATTATTAAGAGTTCAACTCTCTTGTAATAGAGAAAGACAAATGAAAACATTCGAAGCAAAATTTTAATATCGGCGGTCTTCGTACACCAAATGCTCTATTAATAACTAATTTTTCAATCGTCGTATTTTACGCGTGAAATTATGTAATTTTATTCTCAATTCATTTTATTCAAGAGCTAAGATTTTGTGTAGTAGTATATTTAAATTGATAGAAACAGTTTCATATAAGACAAAACACAGTCGCTTTTGATATTTAAGATCATTTTCACGTTTACAATATTAACATCGATATCACTATAACAGTCAAGATTATCACGCTGAATTGTACGTAATTTTATTTAAAAATTCAACCATTCAATGAATAAACATAGTGGACACCGAGTCTAAATCAAACAATAGCGGACTGCGCATTAAAAATGCTTAATTGGAAAAAATATTTCTGACGACAAAACATTCCCTATTTTTGCATACAAATATATTTCCATTTAAATTGGAATTGAAGCGTACGTTCGTTTGTTAACAAATTGTTGGGACATGGTCTGTGGCATGGCTTTTTCTATACCATAAAATACTTTAAAATCTCGTGAATGTTTGACTAGATTTTCTATGCGACGATAAAATTATAATATGCCTTTTACAGTTTTAGTTCGCGTTCGTTTTGATTGGAGTTTCGTATACATACATCTACCAGATCATTTTCTATATAACAAGAGAGCGTAGAGCTCCAATCTTGCCTGATGGAAAGCGCTACGCCTAGGATGTAGCGCGCTCGCCTAGAAATTACCTATTCACTCTTGTTTTAAATATTCAAAATCATAAAATACCTGATCATCTATGTCGTAAAATACCTTAACGTACAAATTCAGGTGTTAATAAGGGGCCATGCTTATACATTATACCCCTCCACCTCCATCATTCAAATAAATGCCGGAAAATCAGATCAAATCACCCACCTGTAGAGGGGACAAAATAGCCCATAGATACGGGTATAAGCCGGATCTACGTAGATTACACTTGGACAGGATGAAACAGGGGGAAACGGATAGACTTATAGTTTTAATTCTTGTTCTATTACGAAAGATAAAAAGATAAGCGATGAAATTACTTTTTTATTGAAGATATGAAATATCAGTCATATGATCATAAAATGTTTCATGTATTGTTTGTATAAGTTTAAATGATCTTTTAATAACGGTAATTAGTTTCATACCAATCATTAGAAGATAAAATTTGATACATATCCATTTTATCACGGCGTACTATGAAATTTGACTTAATGAAGTGATAAATTGTAGTACCTGTGACATTTTTAAATTGATCTCCATCTCATTCATTACTTTATGTATATTCTAGTTTAGACAAGGCATTTATTATCATAATTAGATTGTTGGTTTAAAAATGCAAGGAGTTGGTAATAATAAAAAAATGTATTAATGTATTCGTTTTATAAGTATGAAATAATAAAAATAATATTTTGTTTCAGGCAGTGTAGGCAACGGATAACGATTAATACATGACAGTACAAATTACTACAAAAATTCTTAATACCTAGTGTTGTACAGTTAGATAATGGTATTGTAATATATTTATTAAATAAATCAGTAACAAATCTGACGGCACAAAAATGTTTCTTAGGGTCGAAAAAGTTTACAAAAATTAAGTCAAAAAAAAGATTACATCATAAACACTTAATACGCTTAAATTGATATTCGTTCCACGAACACAGAATAAAGGATTACGACGGCGAATCCGGGAATAACATCAGGGTACGGGGAAAAACATCATCTCGACAACAAAACCTGCTTATCTAATCCCTCAAACCAACAATCCGTCCAATTGGAGATTTCAATAGGAATCGGAAAATACGACAAACATCAAAATCTTATTCGCAGACGAAATGGGACCCATTTCCAATTTCCATAATAGCTGCTTCCACTTCATTAGGCGACGGCGCAAGCTATAAGCGGAGATTCTGCGATATTAATAAAATTGTAATTAGGGAACCCATTACACCGTAAAGACGTTATCGTTCCGGTAATGATGTTTAACACTTCTTGGATATCTATGGTTTTAGACTGCTGTCTATCTTCTTAAATATCCGAGCATCGCATACAAGTGGAGTTGTGTTTGGAATAAATTGTAAAGTTTTCGTACCTAAGAATTTTTGTGTACCTACTAGTGTGGCTTAAATCATAGGATCTGATCACTGATCGGCTTAAGCATATTGCTTGGTGATTCTTGGCTAAATCTCAAGCTTAGATTACAAAAATAAAGTAATTAATATTACTATTAAATGTCTGGTGAATGTTTATACCTATGTATGTCCTGGCTTCATTCACTTACGTGTTTTGAAATGGGCCGACCGCCACGTGATTACTGAAAAGCAAACGTCAGTTCATTCATGACATAATATGTATAATCATGTAAGTAATTCTTAAACTCGATATAAAACAATCCCTATATCCCCAATTTGTTCATTTTTTTGTATTCGTGAAAGAAAATTAGAATAAAAAATAAAATTTTAGACAACTACTAACACTCCATCATCATCATCATCCACTGCTGGACATAGGCCTCTCTAATAGCACGTCACTGAGCTTTATCTTTAGCTATCACAATCTTATACTATATTTCATTTTGTGAATACGATATGTACGCTTACATAAGTACCTACACAATTAATCGCAGAGAGAAACACAAATATATTAATCGTTTAGTGATTTAGAATTAGTCCTTAGTCTTTAGCCAAATACGTGTGTTTTAAGAATATGTGCTATTTTCTGTAGCAGTGAATGAAATCATATCGAGGAAACCAGCATATCTTAGTTACCTAAATAACGTTTTGTAAAACGGCAAAAGTCGGTAAAGCAGACTATGGCCTCCATATTTTTTATTCCCAAGGGAGACCTATGCTCAACAGTGGGACGATAAAAGGGTTGAGAGGAATGATGAACAATCGTATATCTGTCTGATCTCAAACTCTGGTGCACTACTTGCGATATAGCGATTGTTGAACAGAATGTATGAATACAGGAACTAAAAAAAGAATGAGTTCTTGTAATCGAGTTGCAATAGCTCCCAATTCGCCGATATATAAACAAAAGGCGAAAAAAACACCATTGTCGCGTTTCGCTTGTATCAAATGTCGAGAACATGTCTGGCTCCCATTTGTAAGAGTGAGCCTAAGGACGTAAGGGGTAACATCAAAAGATTCCTCTAAAAGATTCCAAGCTACATGGCCCCCGAGCATAATGAGTTCTACATTAATCTTGGTATTAGAAGGTACGCTACATTATCAGGAATTTACTGATGAATTCTGTACTAACACATCTTGACTCCGAAAATCTAAATTGGCATAGCTCCTTGACGCATCTGTTATTTTACTATTCGTAACAAGTTGCGGGCTGAGCTGTATTGAATTACGCTTGGCGTAACGGCAAACAGATGATGTAAAGTTTTCTTCGAAAATTTCCACACCATGCATAAGTTTTGCAGCACGGTCCGTTCTTCGCTGAACCGTCCACGATCCGCTGATTCAACGCAGCGTGTGATTAAATCTCTCACAAGCCATTATAGCTGGGATTTTGGTTCCGTTGGTATAAATTTGTTGTAATATATGAGGGTGAGTCGCACCAGTCAATAAATAACTGTGCTACAGATCGGTCGCGTATTATTTTCCTAGCCCTATATATTACTACAGCCGCATCGTACCCCTCTGCGAAATCTTTTTCCTTTTCTTTTGGATCTCTGTCATAAATACCTTTCTTTCGCGGGAGCGATACATGGCTATGCTGGTCCATAATCCGGGTTAAATCACACAACATTCCCCTTTATGTCATATATTGAAACTATATGTATATCTCAAGCGTGCTTCAGGAGTTCAGTTTCACCACTCTCTTAAATACTTTCAACTCATTTACTTTTGACGTTTTACTGCATGGAATGTACGGACGTGGCGATATACATCCCTGTGCTTGTCTTCTCTATATTAATCGAGGTTGGAAAAGAGCGTGGTAAGCCTGCCCTCTTTTAACGCCTTGTTCTTCTGATATGCATCCACAGAACGTCTCCAATATAACTTGTTCAAATAGCAAAATCTCTACAATCTGCTATCCTACTCTTCCAACTAATAGTATAACAAGAGCTGAAAGCGAAAAATCTTCACGAGGCTGGATAAGTTAGCTAGTCATGATGACCGCTGGCTCATGCTGGGCAATGCTCCAGCGGATGCTGTTCCGTGTTCCCGTCCCCAGTGAAGCTGTAGTGGTTTGACTTGGTGATGTTGGTGCAATGCGTATCAGATATTGCCGTAGTCGGAAAGCTAGCGATATTTCAACACATAGACACCGCTACCCAATATTGAAATAAGTACGAATCCCTTACTAAATATTCGTACAACGCTTCATTTGAAATTTTGTCTAAATCTGTTTAACAATAATCCATAGCCTAAGAAGGAGCGAAGAGAACGTATTTCCTGAATTTATTTCCTGAAACAACACAATGTAACTGTTACCTCTCGCATTAAGCTGAAAAAGGAGAGTTTGGGAAAAATAATTGATTTTAACATGTGCAACACTGAAAAATCTCACGGAAAATTAAAATATAATTACACGACGTGGCCGTTCCAATACACGTTTGATGGCACACAATCTGACACCTGCTGCCTATATTCATATGCGAGCCGTTCAACGACAATTTATTTATGCCCGCGGAACATTGTGCACTCGATAATGAAACCGCTTAAAATTAAAACAGTTGTATTTAACATTAAAATATTATTCGCGCATATTAAAATGTTTTGTACGCTTATTGAATTTTCCGGGTTGCGTCACACTGAAACGTCACGACTCGAACGTCGCAACATAACAAAGAAGTCGGCTGAAAATCCCGCAAGACCTTGAAATATACCCGTGGCTTACAATGGCAGGCATCTAATATCGATTCGTGGTATATATAGTACATCTGTAGTATTTTGAAATGCGCTGAACAAGCCTCCCCCCTCTAAACCTCGTCAGCTATAATATATTAAAAGTCAATCGAGCTGATTGGCTACTTTTAAAACCACATTGATAATATCAGCACTGTAATAAGCAGTCTTGTATATTATCTAATGTTAAATTGTCCTTTAACACAGGAGAGTAATATTTTGCAGTGTGCTATATAACTATCCTTTAAGAACTGGTAAGGGACAACATTGACAATAGTCGCCACAGAATAGCATATTATTTTATCGTCCTGTTGAGAATAAACACTTAAACTTAATAAGAGTACACTAAGTTACCTGTCACCATCGTAGAAGCGAATTGGTAGATCTACTTAAACATAATGCATGAAAGTTATCCCGCAAGGGACCTGGCGTTATGGTATAATAATAATAAAAAACGTATACATACATAATGTAGATGTAGCGCCTGTGATAGAGACCACGTAGAAAGCTTTTGTAATGGTTTTTTTCAATATCGATTAAACATGGAAGTCTGCAATAGATATACATATGTGTTACATCTTGTATTTATCAAATATGTGTTTTAAATTATCTGTGTATAAAAATACGGAACTGTTACAAAAAATATTTTATTCACTTACTGCTAAATCATCAGACTCATATAACTCATTCCGATAGATACAATTATTCAATTTGCTGACAAATACTTATACAAATAGATGGCAGTGATAAAATCCTGTAATGAGCCCGATTGGAGCGAAATCACGAACAAAATAGCGGAATGTGACAAATTCAGTGCGCGTATACTATGTCGCCAGCTGATTTATGTAGTCTGCGCTCCGGCAAAATGTAGAGCTTTTAATATAACCTGTACTGATTTTTATTTTGTGTTTTAACTATCGCTACAGAAGGGTGAAAACGGCTTTGGTTTTGCTTGGTGGTATACACATGTGGTTTACATAATGTAAATACATATATAAAATATATTTGACGTGTCTGTTGCCTCTTTTCTTTTTGGATCTGCCGAGCTAAATATGATTGATGTGATAATGATAAACTGAGCTAATAACTCAATTTGATACCGTCAGCTAAACACTAGATAATATATTTACGATACTGCGTTTCGATATTTCCTTTGTATTTTTAACATAAATAACAATTATATTTAAAAACCGTTCATCGTAAATGATTAGGAATAATTGAAAAATTACGATATAAATTTTAAGTCACGTTTTCAAACACTGAATAACAATATATTGCTTTTAAATTTCCCCAAAAACACTTTGACATTGAAGTTGACAAATAGTTTAGAAAGCTAGGCATTCACTTAGATTTCGTTGAGTCAAGTAGAGAAACCACCCCATTACTCCTTGCAGTGGAACTGTCCCGTAAGATCGCTTAGACACTCACAATCCTCAGTGACAAGAGAAACGATTTACGGAAGACAGTTGGCCTTAGAATTTTAGGTTCTTGTTCGATTTTTAGTTCGAGGACATCGGGAAAGGAAACGGAATGATGAAACTAGTGTTTTGTTTTATGGACAGCCGAAGCACAAGACACCATTCCAAGTCCAACTCCCTTTTCTACAGTAGGTAACTGTACCTTCTACAGTGGTCAGGTTTAAACTTGGAAAGAAACAAGAATTAATTTGAATCATCCATTACATACATACATATGTACATATTTTCACGACAAGTACTTTACGGGGTAGGCAGAGAGTACGGAGTGTCAAATATCAGTATCCTTGCATACCTGCCGTGCTTATATCACGCATTCAATCTTCACTCAAAATTCACAAGTTAAATAAATAGTTATATAAATAAATATAACATAGAGTTAAATGAATAGAACATTATTAACAATTGAAGTGGTATTTAATAGTGTACGTACCTAATAAATACAGAGTTCTAATGAAATAAGGTCTCTGAAATACTAAGTAAATGTAAAGGATAGCAGTAAAATAGAGCTTTTCCAGAAACTAATTAGCATTTCCATTCCTACAAAGGCTATTGAGTAGGTTATTGGAAGCTTCTAAGAAAAGTTCAATTTAATATCGTATTCTTTTTTTGTCTTACCCTCTTTAGTAAACAACTTTATTAACACATAATTATATATTATTAACCTAATCGATCCGACTGCCTAGTAGACTGCCTCGTTGGTCGAGTGGTTGAAGCGCGACTGTCGTTCGGGAGATCAGGGGTTGAAATACCGGTCAGGTACTATTGGATTTTTCTAATTTAGAATTTCCAGTAGTGACTCGGATTCTGGATCTGTGCCCGGTGTATGGCAATAGGCTCACCACCTATTCCGTGGAACATAAACGTGACTGGTGAAACGTGAGAGTGTACTTCCTACACTCCTCTGCCTACCTCTTCAGAGATTACAGGTGTGATGTTACGTTGTTACTAGTAGATACCTAGCTAGTATATACCTAACTAGTATACCTCTACATAGTTTGTGTCATCATTTCCCTGCCTTGTTCCCAATTTATTTGGGGTCGTCGCGGTATGTTTTCCCTTCCATTTCTTCCTATTAGCCACCATCACAGCCTTCACTCGTTTCTTATTCATATCATTTATGGAACTCAGACATGTAAAACATAGTTAACATAATAATTCCAGAATATGTTTTGTATTAGACAGACAAAAGACGACAAGGTTTGTAGACTTATTCCTTAGGAATGTGGTCTGTGGTCTCATTATAATTCTATTTATAATGACAGACAGTCTTCAGTCATGATTTAGTTTTAAATAGCGTTATACATATAATTAAAAATGGGTGGTTTGTGCCATTGGGACAAAAAAGTGGTTGGCAGCTGTTGGATTCGAAGTGCTTAAGATCAAGCTCAGTGGCGTGCTATTGCAGAGGCCCATGTCCAGCAGTGGATGGGAGTAAGCTGATGATGATGATAAATTAAAAATTCGGTGAGCCAATGTAAAACTTCTGAAATTTCGACATATAATTACGGTTGCGCATTAAATTTCGCAATCCATCCCTTAATTACGTGAATGAGTAGCAATTGGATGGTTTTAATTAATACCTCACTTATAAATGCCCCTGTGATTGCTCAGTAAAAAGAGCAAGGCTTAATGCGATGTGCATGTAAATTGATTTGAAGACGTAATGATAGATACATACATAATGTATGTATTATATCTTTAACTAAAATATCATTCAAGATTAAGTGTTTGCCTTTTATAATGTTTCCTGAACAGTTAAAAGATTTTTCCATTTACTTTTTGTAAGCTTGGTTGATTATGAACAGGGGATTGAATTTGTAGGGAGACCAGGGTGGGACACTGAAGAACAGAAAGGTTCATTCCATTCGACACTAATTTGGAAAGTACCACAATCCGACCTGTTTCCTATTACAGCAATTCCGGTCCAATCCAGTTCAAACTAATATACGATAATACTAGTTTGAACCGGTTATATACAGAAATACCAGTTTAATGAAGCGCACTGAGTCATGAAAAACATCATAAGTACGTTTGACATCAACATGTTACAAAGTCTAGACCGGGGCTTAAATAGCTACGTGTAAAACATGCTCGTTCGGAATCATTTGCACGAAACCGTACTCAATGGTAAGCCATCTTTAAATATTTTACGAATTTAAATACTGTGTTGAATGGGACGACGGGTACTCGGGAGTTGCTCGCAAGCATTTAATTTCATAAGTAGCGCACTAATTAAAATGTCTAACCCTCCAATTGCGTATCGTTTATATCATTATTATGTTAATGAATTACGAAAATAATTGCACAACATTACTACGTATACTTACAGATGTGTGTTGTGCATTTGAATGGTTGGTATCGAAAATAAATTTAAACATTCGAGCCTCCATAAATGTCACCGTTGCAACTTTGTTTAAACGACTTTGAAACTTCATTAAGTATATGGCACTGATAACGGCCATATTATGATATTCACTTCTCCATTTACAATAATCATTTTCTCATTATAAGAAAACTTATAATTGATGTTTCTCTGTTGAGGAAATTACAATTCATGATATGATCAAAATGTTTTAATTGCTCTTTATTCCTTTAGATAACGATACAGCGGGCTATTTTATTGCATAATATATTAATTTCGTTACTATTATCATCAGTCTACTCCCGTTCATTGCTGGACGGTCCTCTCCAATAGCACGCCATTGAGCTCGATTTTCAGCTCTTCGCATCCAACCCAAGCCAGCCATTTTGCGTATATTATCGTATATTAATTTATATACTATGTATGTAGGTACCTACTATAAAACGGCATTTTTTTATTTGAAAATGAGACGGAGTTTTACTTCTTATGTTGTGGCACGTCGCAAATTAGCTGTTTGCGTAAGCTTCGCAGACGCGTTGGTGCTTAGACGGCTGACCGCGGTCAATTTAATGAGGCTTTCCGTACATTGGAGAGCGAATTAACTAGTCGGTCTGCGTTGTTATCGTTAGACAAGAGCAATAAAGCCTTGTCTGAGACCGTTACGGGGGCTTTAAAGTCGATATTAACTGGTATACCTTCAAAATCCTCAACACACAAATAAAGATCTATCGTTCGATGTGACTTGTCATTCTTAATGTTATGTACTTAATTATGTAATCGTAATATCACGCCTATAATCTCTGTAGGGTAGGAAAAGGAGTGCAGTATGCCCCCAGGTTTTACTAATTATGTTTACGTTACTGTCTTCGGGACAGTACTACAAATTCTACTAGAAAATGTAAGTAAAAAAAACAATAAAATCCGATCCGAAAATCGAACCCAGCACCTATCAATCAGAAGACGCGCTTGCATCCACTCTAACAAGTCAGTTGGATAGATTCTTACTGCCAATTAAACAATATATTATCATCTTATGGCACAAATAACTGTAACACAGCACCAATTACATTTGCTTCAAAAATCCACGCGGATGTTAAAACTGAATCATAATCATGGCTATACGTCTCAGCTCAGGTACTGCCTATTAGACAGAAAGAAATCTCTAAAACGACTGTAATTTATTCTATCAATAATAGTTAATCCCCTAAATTGCCCCGTTACATTTTAATAACTTGTGTACCCAGATAACAAAAAAAGTAAATTATATACGTTTAGATATATATATATTGCTATATCTACCTGCAGGTCGCTATCTTAGTAAGCATAAAGTTATTTCCCTTTTCTTACCTCACAAAAGACATGTCACTTTGATTTTATAATAGCTTGATACTTCTTACATTATCGAAAGCGACAGAAATAAGCAAAATTTGTGTATATATGAAAATATTTTCGCCCGTCGCCCGTTTCAATGTATAACAATGTTTCCGAAAAAGAATTTTCTCACCCCTGTTGTCTTGTTAAAAATCAATAAATCTCCTTATAGGATAAGGGTTGTCTATCGGAGGGTCTGTCATCTTAATGCCACAGCTATATATCAGGCTATGCGCTGTTATTTTAATTATCAATAAAAATTTAACTAGCTAGGTATACATAAACATTAACAAATGAGCATAAATATGTACTACGTATATAAATAATATAAATATACATACATAAGTTTTTTACGTTGATTCACACGTTACGTTACGTTACGTTGATTCACACAAACACGTTGGAAGACACATTTACAGTCTAATATAGGAGGTACATGCGCTAAATGAAAGTCATACACTAGTAACGTTCAACGACTTATGTTATAGATTTAGAGAAAAACTTCGCATAAGAATGTCCCATAAAAATTCTTTCAAAAGCCAATTTTTTAAATATACTAATGCCATGAAAACTATTATCGAGTATTGTCGTGCACTATTGCCGTTCCAAATGGTAAATTTCGACTTCTGTGTTCCGTACCTAAAAGGTGTATGATTTTTCATCGCGTACCTGATAAATAATCGCTTACAATATTTTTTGGAGTTCAATATTTTCTCGTTTCTCGTTGTATATGTTAAAGTTACCTTATGTAGTACTATTATTTTGGTTTCAAAATATTTCAGTTTTTGCTGTCAGTACGAGGGGACGTTTCTAATATGTAATATGAATATTATTTCCAAGACATTATATAATTTATCATGTTATAATACATAATATCAACAATTGTATAAGATACGATTGTAAGCAAAATTTAGAGTTTAGTTTAAAACTAATTATCCAAAATTTGTTGTTAACATTGATCATGGGTCAAATTAGATAACTCCATATATTTATAACATTTTCATTCATAAAACTGTTTTTCACTCCTCAAAATTCCAACAAGTCTTTCGTTTCTCAAAATTCAAACATCCAAAATAAATGGTTCCCTGTAGATCCATAATAAATTAATTAATCAAAATTACTTCAATAGAAGCATTAGGTAACAATGACGTATTACACTAACCATAGAACATTACAGTGACTATAGAATATAGCGATATAGCCAAGTACTCGGATGCTCTGTTACACAATATCGCAACTACAATTTAGGTATCAAACCACTAGTCGTGAGATAAAAGCCATTATGTATCCGGCATTAGCCTTTGAACTCAATCAGAGCTACAAAGCTCGTAATGGAATCGTAACTTGTGAAATTACAACGAATACTGTGTAACGGCATGTCAGTGTGATTGGGCTCAGCAACCCAAACTGAGCGGCAAGGAAATTTGTCACATAGACGCGTTGGTGGCAGTTTGATGGTTTTGTACGTGTAGTTCCAACTAAATTCCGTAACTGTGATAGTTCCGATTCTCTGATTGATTTATTGTATCGGTCTCGTGTTCTTCATTAATCGCAAAACGGGAATTAAGTATCCCACGAACTACATAATTTACATGACTTATTATTCTTACATATTACACTAGTTAGTTCAGGTACCTAAATAATTTGGTAGGGGGGAGGAATTATGGTGTATGCTAATGATGATGATGATGATTATGATTATGTATTAGTGTACTTAGTTTTACCAATATATTCAAAATTACGTGGTTTATTTGTATTGTTCCGCTCCGCGCGTAGAAATAAGTTCTCAGTAAAACTTTGATTATAAATCTTGATGACGTTTCATTTCAATAATGGCCCAAACAATTTTCGCTTAGTTGCTCTAACGTGCTCTCAAAGGCTATACAACAATCTACAAACAAAGGAAATTGTATGTTCACGAGACAAAATTGATATGAAACATGAAATTATTATAAAAGTTACTTCGATATTGGAATTTAAATATGAGGTGTTAAAATTAAAAAATTGTGTAACATCTTAAATGTAAATTTTACTAACAGTTACTTTAAAAATAAGTGATAACTTTAATCAAATAGCTTAGATTTTAAGTATCATACCAAGAAAGCGTATAACATACCAGTTGAATAACGTAAATATTTAAACCTTTTGTTTACGACTGGAGTGTCACCCAAGAACTATTGTCAAAAAACGGCTGTGTTAGCAATATCAGAAATTTCTTAGATAAGAACATGGACGCTGATTGTAGCTTACAATTGATCAGTCAGAAATCAAGTATTTATTTTCTTGTAAGTTACCAATACATGTGCTGCCATCTGTCGACAGAGTACACAAACTGGAGTTTACGAACGCTAGTTGGGAACAAACTGTTATATTATACCATTGTCGCAATCTTTCTTTGTGTTCAAGATAAATCATAGGCCAAACTTGCTGAACACATCAGTTTCGGTACATGCGGGGTCTATTCGGCCCCGAATGTGAAATATTTCATGGACGAAGGGTTGTCCCGCAATTCCCTCGGGACGCTACGTATCGAGCTATTTCCAGCAATATTAACGGAAACGTCCTTTGTTTGCAGTGTTCCGCGCGTTTTTGTATCGTAGTGTAAACTTATGATTAAAACAAACTCAAGATTAAAACAATTTGAATATTACAAGGTATGTTTTAGTAGATATTTTAACGTTAATGTATGGTTCGACTTGCTATTAGTTTCGTACGAATCTTAATTTTTCGTGCTTGGTACTTACCGTTTGTTCGATTTTCTTACAACTAAACGTGTCATGCGTTACCTTGCGGAAATTTAATGAAAATAAATGTTACTTTGCAATTATCTCAGAATACATTATTATATACTAGCATATCCTACAATTTGTTTTTTTTTTTTGGTAATCAATACCCACTTACTATGTATATACTTTAAGAAAACCGAGCACGAGTGACTTTTATATGGTAACATATTCATTCAAACATTAATAGTACACGTGGCTAGACACCATGTAAATGGAGGGTTAAAACAGATACTTTTTAACCAATTTACATTTATGCTGAAAAACTTATCTAACCTTCTTTTGATTAGAGTTACATTAATACCACAAAAAAAGCAACCAGATACGATAAAGTTCAATAGCAGTACCCATAGGAAAAAGATGTTCCACTCAACTCTGAAATAAATGTAATAGTGGAATCCTATAAAAAGCGTTAAAGAAAAATGTACGAACTTAGCTAGATAATCTAAGGTTATTAATATTGTGACTTAGTCCTTTTCAAGAGCGCTTAGTCATGCCAATTTCATTTGTGCTCTCGTTATAAATGGTAACGTCAAACTGAGGATTATATTGTGTTAAGCACAAAAGTGTAATGTTTTTCATTCTTTTTTGTGGTACAAAATCGCAGTGAAGTATATGTAGAGTGTTTCAAAGGATTTCATAGTTACGTTGGTCTGTAAGTAAAACTATATCGGAAGTACATATATACAGATTCTGACCTGTTTATTGTCTCAGGAATATAAATATTAATCATTATTACCATAGTCGCTTGAATGCCGTTGAAACATGAAATTGATACAGTCTATATTTTAAGAACGCTGTTTATATTACTCGCAATATCTTTAAAAAGAATTGACGGTCTCCATTTTCATTTCATTCCCAGAGTATGACAAACGCCCACTGAGTTATATTTTTACACCCACTACGAAATCCTCGGCATTACCCGGCAACCAGTAATTATTCATATTTTTAACTATCATCACTAGTCTAATTTTACCCAAACCATTTGACTCTATTCAATTTAGAACAGAAATTCATTATCAATGGTTAATTGTGTTACATTCGCCTATTTGATTAGCATAGCATATTTTAAGTACTGGAAGCGGTATTTTTATTAGTTGGTTTAAATTCACATACGTCTCTTCCCGCCGTGTCCCTTCCGGCGTAGACAGAGGGCATGATATGCCAAATATCTTTCCTTGCACACCTGCCATTCTTGTTACCTTTGCGTTTTTAATTTATCATAAATGTATTTGTCATTTGTTTTTTGAACCCTCCTCATCAATCTTCATTAAATAACATAACATTCTAAAGTATTTGAACAATTTTATCTCGCTAAACATATGGTGGGCGTATTCGGGCATGTTGAACCCGAGTTAATGCTGAGTATACATGTCGGTGCGTTCAATACCTCTCTCGCCCGTCTCAATGACGTATATTTTAAACGAAAGTTTAACTGGAAATAATAAGAGTGAACAAATTCATAAGGTATTCCTTAGTATTTTATATTTTTATGCAGATATTATATTGTAAGTATTAATAAAATAATATGAAGTTCAAATATCATGCCACCGCGATCCATTTCGGATCGATTATCAGAGGTTATAAAAATCTTTTTCATAAATTACTACGAAATATAATTAAATAAATTTTTAATAGCCAATGATACAAATGTTCCAAATGTGAGCCCGGCTTTAACAGCTCGAGTAATGAACTCGATTTAAAAGTTAAAGCCTGTTTAGCAATGTATTGTGTTTGATGACATGTCATGTTTTGTGATTAATAAGAATATAAAGTTTGTTTTCATGTATATTTAAAAAGGGAAAATATAAAAACAATTGTAACCCAGCTGTACACCCACACCTCCGCCCATACCACTGACGTGAATTCCCCAAGTTGTTATACGTTTTACCAGTAATTTTGATATTCAAAACCACGTCATTTCTAATGAATAATGTCTATTGGGACCCACATATATAACTGTAATTAACTATAATTGTAACTTTAATTAAAATTATACATATTTAACCTGTTTTCCCACTACTGAGCAATAGCTTGGATAGCCCACGCTCTTTCGTTGCATACTGATGGGGATCTATGTACTAGATATTAGATGATTGAAACTCACGTCACTGTGACGTCATCACGCAGGTATCAAGTCTTAGTGCGCGGGTTATATGTTCATACATGTATCATACATATTTAAAATGTCAAAACATTTTCTTTCATGACTGTACCTACGTAATGTTGTGCATAGTGAAACGCATACGACATAACATAATATTAGCTTAATATAAGCTACATTATTAGCATGTCAGTATGAATTATTCATCTGCCTTTCGCATCTACGTCTTATACCAACATGCACAAGTTATGTAGTGGGGGAATATGTAAAGTATATACACGTAAATGTACTAGTCAATAGGAATATGTAAAGTATATATGCGTAAAAATTAATAGTAACACAAAACATTGAACAAAATGCTACGGTATATAAACTTTAGTCAGTTGAAAAAAATATTTGTGCGTTTGGAAGTAAATCTCATCCCTCCACAGATGTTATCTTGGAACTGCCTATATCTCGGGCACCGGCTCTCCTGAGACGCAGTAGTTAGTCACTGTCACTGAACTAGACACTGACATCGCGCCTTTAGTCCCCGATGGGATAGACAGATGCTCAATAATTGTAAAAACTGTAAAACATTTTTTTATTTGAAAGTTTTTGATGTGAGTGTTACCGAATCATTATTTCAAAACATACAATTCTTTTCAAAGCACTCCAATTCTTTCGATTTCTTCAACTTCGATTCTATGTTCACTATCCGTAATATATTAGCTTACATGTAGATAATAAATAATTATATTGATATTCAAATTCAAATTCGAATGTCATTTATTCAAAATTGGTTCAATAGAACACTTTTTGCACGTCAAAATGAAACTACCATAATTTTATATTCATAATTTTATATCCAAAATCAAAACGTGACATATGCACATATCATAAATGTACGTAATTATAATAATTTATAGCTACGAATGTGTATAATTACACCGCTTACATTATTTACACACGAAAATATTTTAAGTGTCCTTTACGAGTTACTACAATCTTAAAACTGAGGGAGTTTTAGTTGTACCTAGTTTAAATTTAACTAAAATTACTATTCGTGTCTAATGTTGTGTTTGTTTGTAAAATTACTGTCACATTTTAATAGAGCATACCTACATGACTATTAAAGTTTAACGTAACACGTTTCATTGTATCATTTTTGGAAACAATCATATTCTAACGCACCCGCCAGCGCCGGTTGGAGTGACGTTAGTACCTCGTATATTCGGCTTAGTTTAAATCGACGGTACACGATGAATGAAGATAGATGGGCTCGGATCTAATGTACGATTGACCGTTGGAAAACTGGTTCGGATTGGAGGATTTCGGCTGTTAGGATTTTTGCAACTGCGTATTTTTTTGGGGAAACGTAAGAAGTGGATAATGATCTACAGTTCCATTTAATACTGGGCGAAAAATTTGCAGATCAGTGAGGATATAAATATTAGCACTTTGTGCTCTCTGCTTAAGCCGCAGGAACTGGCGTAACGATATGTATCTAGGTACGTAATAAAGTTTGTATTTTTAATCTAGAAGTTTTAACTACGCCATGGTGTCCCAATACAGTGTTTTGACTGGCATTTAAAAATGAATACATATATTAATAAGTTGGTGCGTCATTACTTACTGTTGGTAGATCTATCGTAACAATAAATCTACAGAAGTAATTCGATATTATTTTTCGACCCACGCACGCTCTTATCGCCTCGTAAACAGTTAGATGACAGATAAGCAATTGTCGCTGGAAATCGATGTGAAATCGATAGTTTGTCATGGTTTTTTAAGATTTAGTAGATGGCGGGGGATGATAGAATACGGTTTTTATTTATGGAGATGTTATCAGGTTAATTTTTTTATATACTCGTATGGAAGTCTCTATGACTGGTAGTAGACACCCAATAGTTATTTCTACATGCCCAAACTATGGAATAAATTGCTTGCTAAATGTTTATCTGACGAAAAGAATTTAACCAATACGAGACTTCCATGTATTCACTCCTACTCAAATACCAACATGACTCATTTGGTTCGCCTGTAAATTAACAATTGTATGGTAATAACGAAGGTTGCAAAGAAATGCTTTACGCCCACACCGTGACTTTTTGACCACGGAGACGTAAGCGAATAGCAGTAGGTATATAGTGCAATCGTGGAGAAATATAATACAGTATTTTTTACATTGTGTTAAACTTTCTTACAGCGTCGTTGGTTTAGTAATTTCAAGCGCGAGCTGATGGAAAGGTCCTAGGTTCAATTCTCGGGTCACGTACTATAGGGTTTTTCTATTTTTAAATCTCAAATAACGGGAAGTTTACTACACTCCTCTGCGTACGTCATCGAGTATTACAGGTGTGAAGTTACATTTTTACTTTTATATTAATATAAATATATTAGTGAGGTTTTTTATTGGATTCCTACTTCAAGTCACAATTTTGTAATAAAATTTAATCACTCCTATTGTCCTACAAAAGTGTCATCTAGCATAATTATGTGTACGTAATATATACACATATGCTAAATGTCACCAAACTACAACATTAGAAACATTTACATCTAAAACATAGTAATCAATTATATGACCCTTTTTATCTCGGATCTAATTTATTTAGTGTTAGGTGTTGATATTTATGATATCGATTAACGTTAGTTATCGATTTCAAGATAATTAATCTAAATCTCTCAAAAGGTATACTGGCAGTGGCAGCGAACCCGAAGATGAAATTGGAAAAGAAAATAAAAAAAAGATTTCGAACAAACTAACAATGAACACCTCAAAAAGGCAAGACCACTGCTCCGTAACCAGCAGTAGATTCTGATCAATGATAAACATATTCTTAGACTGTCAAAGGTAAGAATCATAGTAACATGATGCGTCACATTATACTTGCGTCGCCAATGTTAAAACTGAACAGAGTTGGAAAATCTGCTACATCATAATGTTGCATTGAAATGGGGAAAAGTAGTATAATAGAACAATTATTGGACATTTTAAAATGTTACGTTTACGTAATGAGAAAATTGTTATAAGTCTTACAAAAAATATTATTTACACACTAAAACACGTACACGTACTAAAATTAACAACATGTAGAAACAAAAATTAGAGGTAATCGTTTTTGCTTGCGAAGGAGTTCTTACGTGAAGGGGTGAAAATCACGTGACATAAAGTGTGAAAAACATGAATACGAACAGCTGTAAGGGGCAGGGAGATCAGGGAAAACATGGCTGAGTCGCGTAAAAGATGACATGAATGAAGTGGGAGTGAATGTTGAAATGACGGTTGATAGAGGGAAATGAAAGAGAAATATGATCTGTTGCAGAGACCAAATAAGTTGAGAATAGGCCACGGAAATGATGATTAAACTTATGAATTTTTATTATTGAAGGCAAACAGTTTTAACCCTTAACACTTGTTGCTCATCGCTAAACATGATGTAAGGTAATAGAGCATATGCAGTGACAGCATATGCATACAACATTTCGCAGATCGTCATCCCACTGGTCCTCATCCTGCGCTACACTTGATTGACCCGATTAATTAATTTTGTTTGCACTTAATTAATGCTATTCAACAATCTATATTTAACCCATGGTTAACTAGTTAGACATTAGTCGAATATTGAAAAAAAATCAAACGTTAATAATTCTGGATATCGGTGTAGCGAGTGTGATAAATTAAGATAATTACGTTAATGAAATGCGTGTCCGGTTACCCAAATGTTATTTGTTCGAAAACCGCCACACAGCTACAAATATATTTTCGTGATGTTCCGAAAATCGCCTAATAAAGAATTATATAATAGTTACATGTGTTGTTACGTCAAAATATGTATTTAACATTTAATATTAAACATCGTCCATGTTCCATACTGTTAAATGAACAGAATAGATAAGAATGTTCGGAATGTTTTTTTTCTATGAGGCAGCAGGATTTCAAGCCTCTGGATTTATATGAGTTATGAAGGACTTCATATAGACATCACAGACAAACACATACAAAGACGATTTTTATTTTGCTCTACATATATCTATATATCAGTAAGAAAATTATTGCAGAGAAAAATGCGAAAAGAAAACATCACAAGAAACTCAAATATTGCATCTTTTGGATACAAGACAAGCAAATTTAGCACTAAACTGAGACAAGTACGTTTCAAAACACCCACAGACAACTCCGAACACTCCACGCAGAGACGAGACTACTGGTGCAATACACTTAACACATACACTCAAGTATAGATGTGTACAGGTTGATACCCGCGACTTCGCATGGGCAGAATAATTCAACGAAATGTCCATATTTCAACGGACATTGCTACGGACATTTTTTACTTCATGCAAATATACATATACATTTATTTGTTTCAGAACCGCCGCAAAATAAATTCAGTCCTTGTAATGGTCTTAGATAATTAATTGATCGGTAATGTTTACATAAAAATTGTGACATGCTAAATAAATAAATATTTATGTACCTACGTTGTAATCTTTTTACATACCACGGTAACTTTTTCGATCTTAATGTCACTTTTTTTAACAAAACCTTGCAAAGCAGCACAGGCTACGTAAAAAACTTTAAATCAACCCACAAAGTGCGGAGTAAGGGATGAAAAATTTTGGGGGAATCGGTAAAGTTTCAACGTGAAGAGAATTAAGTTTCCATGGATAAGTACTAATTGTTAATAACTTCGCTTTGTTGAATGGTATAATAAGATGAGAATATAAATTTCACATAAATGATCAAATAGTATCAAATATATTATTGCGATTAAAGAATCCAACACGCTATTAAATATTAAGATGAAGAGAAACACAAATAAGAAAAATTAGCTAATACGTAACACTAACTATTAATGAACAAATGAGTTACGATGCTTCTGTTTATTAAAACTGAATAAACCAATACAATGAGCTCATCAGACGAGGTAAATATGGATCCAAACGGACAGACAAACGTTGGATCCATCATAATAAAAGATTCATACAATGCAGACTCAGCTATAGCGCAACAATGGAGCAGTTAGACACAGCAGAGATAGAATGATACTCGCAAACAGAGTCCTCTGAAAATATTTATCCAGATATCGACAATCGATTTTAGAACTTTAGCACGAGATGGTCCGTTGAAAGCATTTTTCGATCATTCGAGTGGAAAATTGTGAACTCGTGGACGAAACTTGCTCGTACGAAACCTCAATTACAGTTCTTTTTTGTTCCGTGAATTGAATTTATTATTAACTGGCTAATGCCCGGCGTACGTTGCAATGTCCAAATAAAAAGAAAACGAAAAAGCCTCATTTACTAGAAAATTTGGAGCGTTTCTGCTTTTCTTTATCACTGTTATTAGCTTTGATTAAATCCCTGAACGAGGCTTTATCTACTTTTATGAAATGAAAGAAGAAAAAAATCGGCACCGGATAGATAACGAGGTATTTACTAACTAAACACATTTGTTACTTTTTACTCCGAAACTATCATACCACCTATTTTACGGTATATTTGATAATGATAATAGTATATTTTACATTGATTGTGCGCAACAAAGAGCCAAGAAACACTCATCTGTCTAAATCCATTGCTAGACATAGGCCTCGGCTGAAGGGATTTTTGCCCATTACCCCTACGCTGGGCATGCGGGTTGGGGATAGCTGTATTTTGCGATACATCAACTAAGTGGAATGTTACTTATTTACTTTCGTCGTGCTGAGTTGGTTACGGGGTAGGCAGAGATCGTTCATTGAATTTTCTTAGAAGTTATTTCAATGATATTATGCTTAGGTAAAATTTTTATTCGACGATATATTAGCGAATAGGCAAGAGACAACTTGATATTGCTGGTAATTAGCGCGTGTTGGCAATATTAAAGGTGAACAAATATTTAATATCACAAGCAGACAGGCCGTCATCGGTGTATATACATACATATATACGTATATGTAGTGATGCAAATGTTACCAGTAGACCCGTGGGCAAAATTTTTTTGCTCTATTAATACATGTATCAATAGTGTTCGGAATCAAATTTTTATGGAAATGTTAACTACGTGCCAACTTTTAATTCGTTCACGTAACCTATATAAGCGATCCAAACATTTTGTTTTATTAATACTATGATATTTCTAAAACAAGATGCATGCACACACATATCAACAAAAAAGATAAGAGCGAATTGGTCTTAGTAATTTTATGAATTTGTATTCCGTAAAACGCTGATAGCTGCGCTGTACCCTTTCACCTATCAAACATCCCACACAACTATACATATTTTATGTAACGAGACACTCTCCTTACTGTAATTCTGTTCAAGCTCATGGAATCGAACTAATTTAAAATACACTTAACCTTTCCGAACATTTATAACACTATTAGAGTTGTATATTTCGACTGTTTCGAATAAATTAGGTAGGTACTCAAAGCTATTTTAACTATTCACTTTAAATTGCCTAGAAGCTCGTTCTATGGTTTTGTTTAAGCACTGGTAATAATTATGTCTCATTAAAAATGTATGCGTTCGTGGTTATTGTCTGGACGCGGCACAGTCGAATATATTGTAGCGGTTATTATTATTATTATACCATCACTCTAGGTCCCTTGCGGGCTAAGCAGAGATCAGCAAGTGCCAAATACACATATGTATATTTAGAGATTTGCATTGATTTTCCTATATGAACACACTCTCTTCATACTTGCACGCCGATTTCAGAGACCTTTATAAGTCAATATGTTATAATGTTTTGTGTGAATGACGAATTAAATTAAACACTACGGATATTTAGGACTACCAGTAGGTACAATGTCCCATGTAATTGCGATGATTTTAATGATATCAATTAAATTTACATACCTCTTTATAATAAAACTCACTTATTGTTATCATTAAACAATTACACCAGGTTCATAGCGGGGTAGGCAGAGAGCACAGCATGAGAAATATCTCTATCCGTACAGCACCGACGGATGTTTCCTGTATTCATTACTCTTTTTATACACTTCTGCAACATAGTGAATATTACACTATATACATATGTAAGAGAAAGGTGTCGTTCAAAAATATCACACCTACTTAAAGTAACTAAGAGCAAGTAGCTAGCTACCTGTTTAATAGGGTTCCAAGAACACCGAACCTGTTTCCCAATGAATCCATATTATATTTCGGAACGTTAAATACAAAAGTTGTGTGGCTAAGTCAGGTACAAGCTATCAAATCATCATTATTGATTGGCCCCGTTGGTGTAGTAGTTAGTAAAGCCAGGAGTTGTAGGTTCGATTTCCAGTCTGAATGACATATACTAAACATGATTATACTATGTAGAAGAGAAATACTGTATATATAAAGGGTTGTATTTTAACCAATCAGGTTGGTACGACCTGATAGAAGAGTCAGAATTTCCAAAACCGGCGTTCGCGTTTGAAGAAAGTGTTAAAAATGAGAAACGCGTGTGGTCTTTCATTGACACTCAATGCTCTTTGCCTGCCCCGTAAGGGATCTGGTGTGATGATATTATAACAATTGATCTAATCGCTGCTCTGGTTCAAGCAAGCAAAACCACGGCCAAAGCTGAGTTAATGAA
>DWME01000412.1:0-34283 GCA_018244795.1 Parelbella ahira ahira | reverse complement strand
CACTCCACCTAGCTGGAGGGCGTCCTACGCTACGTTTGCCAAGTCGCGGTCTCCACTCCAGAACACGTCTGTTTCAGACATTATAGTTTGTGTCGGTCTATCAGATAATCGGAAATACATTTACGTATAGTTCAAAAAGTTTCCTTAGAGATGACATTCGGAACCCAAAGGTCGAAAAGAATTTTCCAATCTCGGCTAATCCCGACTTAAGATTGGAGGAGATTCGGATGCTATTAGTTCAAAACATTCCTCGTCGGTCACCGAATAAAGGTTTTTGTAAGTAAATAACAAAAGTCATACAAATGGAATTCGAAAGTCTTTTTATGCTCAAGCGGTACTAAAAATCAATAATGCTTTTGTTACGGGAACGCTGGCAATAACGACTTAACGTACAAGGTTACCATTGAATCATTTTCCGCTGGCTTAACTACCTGTATAATATCTACGAAATGTTAACTTGTAAAACTCTTAAACTTGTAAAGTAAACTTGTAAAAGTAAACCATACCAAAGAACCTATCGTTTGCCTATTAGTCGGGCTAAATATAAAAAAGGGAAAGTAAACTTATAAAAGTAAAAGTAACATAACCATATGGCAGTATGTGTTTGTGTGTATGTATGTTGTGTACATGTATGTGTATATACACACGCACGCACGCACACACGCAAGTGCGCGCGCACTCACACATACACCCACACATGCGCACATACGCAGACACACACATACATATATGCTTGTAATTTTTTCAACGGGAAAGGGCTATATATCGATTAATACGGGTCATGGGATTGAAGCGATTCCATTAGACACCTAAATCAACAATTGTGTTGCGTGTATTCCGTAATTGTGGATGTAACATTGATAGGTTTTTGCCAAGGAAATTGGGATTGAGCCAGTCCATTTACAGTTTGTCTATTGTTTAGGTATGGGTCGTATAAGTTTGGAGAATTGATAACCATACACAATATGGTTTTTATAGACTTACTTAGACTATGTTAAGAAACCAATTATTAATTCAATACTATATTGGGAACACGGCAACACCCTCCGATGCTTTGAAGAATAACAAAATGTTATTTAGGCAGAACATTTGTAGTATTTAGGTAAACTATTGTTGCCCCGTCGAAAGTATCGCTTGATAAGAGTTCTAGTCTTCATACTCGTATGCTATTTACACACAAAAAATATACTTTTTTTTATTCAGATTTGCAGATGATATAGAATTAATGACGGGACAACGACCAGGAATATACTGGCTAATCTGCTGGAAGTATCTATCGCCCTTGGCTATGCTTTCCATCTTGATATCATCTTTCGCGGAGCTGGCTATGGAGGGCTCGGGATACGACGCCTGGTTAAAGTCTGAAGGGGATACGGTGCGGAAACCCTGGCCAATATGGGCCGTGCTGCTTGTTTTAGTGTTAGTACTGGCTTCCGTGCTTTGGATACCTGGGCTTGCTATTTGCAGGTAAGTTTAATTTTTTATTTGAAGTTTGAGAAAATCGGTAGAATTAAAGGGGAGAAACTGTAAAAAGTGTATTCCTCTCCCTCCTGTTAAAAAAAAGTATAGCATCAAAAAGTTACTACACAGATTTTCAAGCGTGCTTATATATCGGGGATTACGCGTTCCGAAGGACGACAAATACCGTTATCTAACACCCTTTCAATGTTTGACGTCTTACAATACTTCGTTTCCGACCCTTTGATGAATTTTTTATATGAGTATCTTTTTTCTAATTTTTTTTCCATAAAGGATCATCTGTTATTCGTGACACCTATTAAATATTTTTATTTTTAATGTTACGTCATACTTACAGATATTTCGGTATACCTATCATAGACGACGAGGAACGCGCTTGGTTCCCAGCGGAGGACTTACGTGACTTCCACGGAATCGAACCGCGACCAGTCTCCAGCGTGGAGACGTTGTTGTTCTGCACTAGACCTGATGGCACCGAGGGCTGCTGTTGGCCGGGGTGTTGCGAGACTGACGATGATGAGTAAATCCTGGATACCAAAATACACATGGCTCCGCGATCATATCGGATAATGATGACTATTTAACCAGTATGAGAATTCAGTGTACATGAATTTAATATAACATGTTAATAGATTTATCATAATAATGCTTAGGCAGTTTATAGCTTCAAGCAGCTTCGTGTTGGCCATGTATTCATTTAAATAATCAAGTCAACAAATTGATGTCAAACATTCCTTAGATCTCGATGTTGTTTTTGCTCATTAATTTTAAATATTTTAAGAACTTAATGGACTATTGAAGTGGTCTAAGCAAACTAAACTGAATCAAAGGCAAAATGTAACGAACACGAAAACTTTATTGTAATTATTTATGAAAAAGAAAAACCATTGCTCCTAGTCGTCTTCCACTTATCCACCTACATTTTTATCTCTTTCATAGATATCATATTTCTTAAAAATTAATTCCCACATATCAATAGCAAATACATACATATCTCTTTAGTAAATCACATTTCTAAAAACAAAGAAAAACTTCAAAATGAACATTTATATTCGGATTTCAAATTTAGATGACACTTCATGTCTGTTTTTTAATTTACGGCCTGTAGGAAATAATAATATTATACTAACAATATTACATTTATTCCATTATAAATAAACTTTATACCCTCTTTTGAAACATGTTTCGTAGCGTAACTTATATTTTTATATAAAAATATTTATATTATATATGTTTCACTATACTAATGTTTACCGTTGACTATTCTAAATTATTTAGATATCTTTGTTTTTATATAGATATTTGACACCCTAATATTGTAGTTAATTGTAAGAAAGACAATAATAATACTTAAAAACTCAATAATATTAATATGCATATTTAGATTGAATAACATAATGACAATAAATTTATTGACTACAAAAAAAAAAAGATTATATAATCTGTGCCATATCTGATGTAATACAGATAATATTCGGCCGGATATCTTGTTTAATCTTAGTGTGTTTACCTTTTACAAAATATTATAATCGTTCATAATATTTTTGTGTAATGACGGACTATGTTTGCGATGAATGGTTAAGATTTTAACGCTGACTGAAAGTTTGCCTACTATTGTGTATTTTTTAAGTTTGACTTTTTCAATTTATTAAGTGTTTTAGAAGATTTAGCGATCAAGAAATTATTTTATAAAAGTACTTTCTTTTGAATGAACAATAATTGTTGGTATTAAAAATGAACGATACTTTTTATAAATATTTTATTACATAGGCATTTCTATTTTGAAATATATTTATATTATGTACATTTCATTTAGACTCTGCTTAACTCTGTGATTTTAATAAGTTTGTTAAAATATTCCTGACGTTGTCTCTAAGACTACGCAGAAGTACAGTATACATACCTATATGAAAACAATTGTTTAAATTATAACTCAGATTTTATAACATATAAAATATAATTTAAAGTTTGTAACGGTGACAATAAAGTATTTATTTGGAAAGTAAGAATTTATAGAAGCGCCAATCGTACAGATTATCTTAAAAAACAAAAATCCCATAACCACCAATATTTACATAGAGAATTAACCTTCGAATAAAATGATAACAACTGGACAATATAAAAGTTTCAAAAGACAATAAAAAAATAAAAAAAATAATTAGTTATGTAATTTTATAATCTGTCTGTGCTGTAGTATATATGGACAATATAAGAAAAATTATAATCTATGCTATAGTCTAAGAGTGTGGTCACATTTTATTTTTCAGGGCTATTTGTTACGGCAAAACATTATTGTGTTGGAAGATGGGAATAGAAGATTTTGTAATTATACGTTTAATTCATTTGATTTCACAACTTCAGTATGCGTTTAATACTTATTAGGTAATTTCAAAAATCCATAAACCAAAGATACCAATTATCCTGTATGTAATTAAAAGTACTTAGGTATTTTTAAAAGCAAATTAGGGCCTAGATTTTTTGGACTTTTATGTAATCCTCGCACACAGTGGGATGTACTTATAATTAATTGAGTAAATTCTGTCAAAATGGTAAATCGAACATTTGTTCCATTTCAGTTGTGACCATGTTTTTATCGAAAATTATTCTTGTAACAGCTGTTTTGGTAGATGTTGAATATGTAGCTATTTTATGAAATAGGAATGTTTATAGCATCGACTGCATTCCGTATATCTATCTAGCTTTTAGATAATGATTGTTGTAGATACATACATATATTCTATGTGATAAAATAATTGTTGTTGTCTTTTTAATAATATATTATAACTATGATATAAATATGCCATTCTATTTAATTATATAAAATGTATGAAACACAATTTGTATTTATAACTTTTTAGATCTATAGGTTTAGCTCTTCCAAGACTATATTTAAATGTCAACGAATAATAAATTAGATATTGCTTTGTTTGGGAAATAGTTAACTATTTCGTTCTTTTATAGCTTCCATTACTATTCTCCAATGTAATCACCAGTGAACAGTTCATTAATTAAAGTTACATATGTATGTACCTACTTGAAAGTGTCATTGATGACTTTGTGAATCATAAAAATACTCTTCCATGAAGTCTCGGCACCTCTGTACGAAATACACATGTTCTTATTTTTTAAACAATGTATAATAATATTATACTACAAATGTAACACCAAATACAGTCCACGCGTACATACGAACGCACACAATTGTCTATAGGTACCTACATGTAAGTTATAGGTAATTATACATAAATGTTAAATATTTACCTACAACATTTATTGGTATAGTTTAAATATAGCTTGCTATTCACAAAATTAGGATTGTCTGTTAAAATTTGATTAGCGTGTAATTGAGATGTCGTTATTAGAATTTTTCTATGCGTGCAAGTGCCCACTAGCGCCGCGGATCTGATTTTCTTCACTAACTAAAAGTACGTGCTGAAAATATGCCTCAATATAAAATTAAAATACAAACTTTCACAGTTGATTTAACCATTTATAGCTTTCACAACTAAGGCAGGACGCTCAAGGTGACTATTTGTAGCGATACAGTGACACGTTTCATGAATCGCATTGGTCGCGCGACCTTACCGTCGCAGTCGCCGTGTTACTTCTGAAGGTGTTTTATTTACTGTCTTGTAATATATTGTGAGTTTCGCTTTAACAAAATCCTTATTCGTGATTCTCCCGCATGTCCTAACTCGATAATATAAAGACAAATTTCGCAGGCGGCATTTATAAGAACAATACTTGCTCGTCGACGTCCATTTACTGCTCTGATGGCCGTCCATGAAATACAAAACCGACAAATGCGTATCCTTAATGATATATTTAATGATAATATGCCTTATGGTAAACTCACTGCTAATTAATTCGAAAGTAATCCTGACGCATAAATAATATTTGTTTATGATAAAAACATTTCGTAAGCCGAATATTTTTTGAAAAGAAAGATTAAAATCCTTAATACGTGAGCAGGAATCATTGTTATGTACCTACACTTACGTCTTACGATTTGTCTATGAAATATATACCCCCAAAATTTCGAACTAAAATATGTATTATTTTTCCAATTGATATTCGTGTAGCGTGTTAAAATAAATAACGTTATCGTAATGTTTATAATACGAGTCAATTACGATATTATACGTACTTCTTTTTGTTAGTTGAAATACATGCTTTAGTAAATATAGTCTGTACGTAAAAATATTTCGCGCATACAGCGTCATTAATAAATAAATTAAGATGTCTAGCTTCAGAACGCGTGATTTAATTTATATCCACAGATGATAAAATTATAAACATAAATTTGAGAAATTCAAGAGTCACTATATAATGTAGAGAAATACATATTTACTCTAGTTTTCTTGGTGTCGATGTACATCACTCGTAATTTGCAAGGAAACAGATCTAGATATTCATATTTTGCATTCCATTGAAGGTAGGTTTGTTTCGTTATTACTTTACGCATTGTTCTAAAATACTATTTATAAGACACTAGTAGGTCTTTATATCTAAATTGTTATGTCCATTGTCCACTTCATTGTAACGATCACGTCTTTCTAATGAATTGTTGTTTATGTGTAATGTAAATTCGTATGTATCTATTAACGTGTTGATGGTGAATAAACGTTCCAAAAAATTTAGTATTTGTTATTTAAAAATTTTATTCATTTAGTATTAATAATAGTGACATGCTCTAAAACTTTAGCTACATGACGTATTGTTTTGCAAGTCATAATGTGACATAAAACAAGTGGAAATTTAAGAACATTGCAGTAGTCCGAAAACCCACATTAGAATAATATTTAAAACAATCAAAAAAACGTAACATCACACCTGTAATCCCCGTAGCGGTAGGCAGAGGAGTGTAGTACACTCCCACGTTTCATCAGTTATGTTTCAAGTCCCGTGGAATAAGTGGTGAGCCTATTGCCATACACCGGGCACGATTCCAGATTCCGAGTCACTACTAGAAATTGTAAATTAGAAATATCCGATAGCACCCGATCTGGGATTTGAACCCAGGACGTCCCAATCGGCAGTCGCGCATGCAGCCGCTCGACCAACGATGCAGATAACACAATCAATCTTCTTATTATGTTATCTATAAGACAATCATTATATACTTAAGAATATATTGCTGTTTCATATAATTTCCCTATTTACCACAAACATTGGAAAAAGTAGCACCCTCATGCCGTATTTTATCCTGTTTTAAATATTCATAATTAGCGTAAGTGCACTACTGCACATAGACGAGGGGTTTTTACTAATAAATTATTAGTAAAAAACCTAAGATAAGTTAAGTCACTAGTCAGATAATGATTAGTAATTATCCTCGGACTAATAACTTCCAGTCCTTCATTTACTCCCGGTCGTCGCAACGTTCCGAATAAAACATACCTGAGGTAACCAGGAGCATATATGAAAATCATGGACACACAGATACTCACGAAACCTAATAGTAAAGTGGTTACAGCCTGTACTAAAAATAAAATAAGAATCGAATTGGGAAATTTTTATTGTATTAATTACAAACAAAACCTCTTCATGTAGGTACCTAGAACAAAACAAAGACTTGCCAAAAATTTTAGTTTATTATAACTACTTAATGCAGATTCTATCATCTTTCATCGAATAAAAGATATAGACAAGCATTGATTTGAACTTTAATTATGAATCCTGTTCATGTCTTCTTTTGCCAATGGACATCATGAGAATCATATCTGCCTCAAGAGCTGGAACAGCCAGGTGCAGTTCTGTCATTCTTTCAAAAGAATGCTACATTTAGCAGGTTTTCCATAGGGATGCTCGAAATTCGAAAAGTTCTAGAAGGCCATTTAATTTAAGAAATATTTGTTATAATTTGCTGTCAAATGCTTTGCAGTGTTTGGCAAGTATTTTCAATAAAATTAATGTTATAAAATTATCTTCCAAATAAGTATAAAAATCGGTGGATGTTTCATCCATGATTGTTTTGTATATATTTAAAGTTTGAGCATCCTTATTGAAACACCGTTTATAAGTTAGCGACCATCTCAATTAATGTAGTCTCTCTTTACTAAGTTGGAAACCAGATATCAGACTCTAATAACTAATTAGTACTTCTCACAGTAAGATTTTTTTTTTATAAATGAAACAGATATTCTGTTAACAGACATGTTAATTTACCATTAAAAATTATCAAACATCTCCTTCCTTTAAATGTCCTTTCCTCTTTCTTATTCTAAATATCGTATTAAATATTACGAATTTAATATTAAAGAACTGTAACATGTTGAATTATAATTAAATTCTTAACATACAATTTAAATAGTATGTACAGTGACATAAATATAAAGAGAAATACAATATGTAGATATAAATATTCTATTCCAGTACACAATATTTGCCAAGTCAGTAATGTTTTTATCAGTACCTATGTCTGACAACTGTTATTCATCGAACATTTCAAACCGCCCAATTAGAGGCCTTTTTTACCTGCATTTAGACCTGCATTTTAGTTAACAATTCATTACAATTATTTTTAATATTTTTTTAAGAATTGCTCAGTGTCTATCAAATGTTTCATAAACCTACAAATATAAATATAACAATAACTCTGATTGTGTGACTTACAACGAATCCCACAACATAACTAAAGATAGGTAAGTAATTGAATTAATTATGAGCGATCGGCAGTTTAAAAGCCAAGTTTATGCCGTGTGTTTACGTTAAGTACAATCTGATACCAAAATAAGTAAAAGTACCTACCAAAATTTGCGTTCGTGGAATACTTCTAACAGGCTTATTACTATTTCAAAAATGTGTAATTATGGCATATTTTTGATAGGAATTGAAAGAATGTCATAATTACAAAATATCAGCAACATATTGCTGTGATGGTGGGGATGTAATGAGGGGATGTAACGTCCGCGACGGCGCGCGCGATTCTTTAATAGAACGGGCGCGTCCGAGTTTAAATAACAGACAAGTACATTTGGCGAAATATTCGTTTTACATTTTTTATAAGTAAAGTTCTAAACGTAATTAGTTAAAAATCTAATTTCAACGTCGCTCAAGTTGAACACTTGTCCAACATTTCAAACAAAACCATCACAGACACAGATCAAGATAAAATTTGATAAAATATAGCACAATCATATTATTAACTTACACATATTTTTAGAAACTAGCATTTTAGAAACTAGCATACCTATTAAATTGTATACTTAATACACATCCAACATAAGTGTTATGTGACTAAATATAACAAAATCAAAGGTATAACTTATGACCTTATATGGTTCTATATGTAGTTATATGGTTCTAACTCGAGGAAACTACTCTATGTATCTAAAAGTTATTGCATATTAAAGTTATAGTGATAAATAGTTTTAATTCAGGTCCACTGTTTATTAGCATCGGTTAAAATTATTAAGGCATCAGTCAGTTGAGATAATATACATAAATATATACTTAACACTTAAATGTCAATACTATATTCTAAACATAAGCACTATAGGACGAATCAAATTAGTTTTTATGAACGTCTGAAGTTTATAATGAGGGTATAGTTAAAGTGTACAATAAATCGAACGATTTATAACTTTATTGTAACGTATTAACCTATCTAAAAGTTGAACTTAGCGTAATTAAAACATAGTACTATTGACTTATTTTTTACAATTTATAGTTCTTGAAAAACACTTAGTTGTTTTATTGTAACTAATCAACTCTTAAAAGGATAATTCAATTCAAACACTTGATATCGTAAGTAAAACGAAAAAATAAAAACAAATCTGTTATGCGCGTGATTTCGCATCAACACCAGATCACATACACAGTTAAAAATATACACGTATGCTATGGGATTCAGTCTTGACAAAATATATAATATATTGTTGTATTTAGTTCTTTATTACGACAATAGATAGCGCAACAAAAACCTATCAACCACTGCTTTTATAGGAATCAAATTATAGTTTTTTCTTAGCTCACTAGTTCAACCTAAGAAAGAACTGGTCATATAGCAGTGCATCATGGCGTCCATGTGTTCTGAAAAGAACACAATTTCCCCATTGAGAAAATAGACATAAAGGTAATAATTGGTATGTCATTCTTTTTCTTCAGAACTTTCTTTCACAAACTCAGCTTTTTTAATTTTCTTTGCCCGTATGTCTGCCATTGTTTGTTCAATTGAGCGCTGATCTTTCTTATTCTCACTTGGTACCTCACCATAACTTTTATTGGCGTTGGTTTTATGTGCCGCGCCAATGGCAGCTGTTTCTCCGATTAGGTGGGCATATTTTTGTTTATAAAATGTCCCACTCAATTCATCTTTGCCATGTTTTCTCTTTCTACTATTTTCATCCATGTCCATAGCGGTTTGTTTTTCTAACTCCTCCCGCATTTTTGCCATTTCCGTAGCCTTTTCTTCATTCCAAACTCCACCATTTCTTCTCACAGTCAATTCATCTTCTGATGGCCCTTTATCTTTTGTATAGATTATTGGATACCGATCTATGCCTTCTTGGCCAAATGAAAATACTAGTACACCAAAAAGTTCAGCTACATCTCTGACTACAGCTCTGTACATCTGATCCATTGGTTCGAACTGCAAGTATGGTTTGGTGCCATCTTTAATGAAATTGCTGATTTTCTCTTCAATACGCTTACGAAATCTATTAAGCATATTCCTCTCCTCTTTTTGTTTCCTTTCCATAGCCTCTTTTTGTTTTCTCCTAGCATTTTTCTGTGATTCACTGGCTGCCGGAGGTTTGTCCATAGAATTAAGAATAGAACCTAGGAGATCCATTGTGCAGATTTAAATTTCGTTTTCGGAACAAAATGATGTGTAGGCAAAAATTTCTTCAATTTTCTTATTCCAGTACTTAGATATTTTAAAACTATCAACAAGGGATTCTGTACTTAATTTTCTAAGTTCTAAAATTTTCAAGGCAGTCTCCACATGTGCATAAATATCTGCACCAAATGTTAAGGTCTCAGCTGCATATTGTAGTATTTTTTTCAATGGAGGCTGAAAAGGTGTACCTTTTACTAAAGGTGTTGTATCAGCTAAATCAATTTTGTTGGAGTTTTCTGTCAGTGTTGTATGTTTGTGGCACAGTTGCTCAAATACTCTCTCTAATACACGTCTGGAATTACAAAAGGACACATTTTAAATACATTTCAACACAAAACTCAGTTACACATAAGATAACATGTTTTAATTTAACAGTGCATCAGAAAAGACTGAGAATGTTTTACATAACAAGAACGCAATTGAAACTATATACAAAGTGTGACACATTGAACACCAATTCAGTTACATGTACTCTGCTAATAAGTATGTATATTTGCCCTTCAGGTCACTTTGGAAATAAGGAAATGACTAATATTGTCATGTTTGTGTTATCAACTTATTGAATATTTGGTAACGCAAATAAGACATGATATAAAATTCCAATATTAAGTAACATAGGACTGAGACAATGTTTACTGGCAGACACCAGTGACAGCTCGGCCCGGCATGGAACACTATTTGTACGGGTTACACTTTGATTCATTCCCTCTTGTGACATTTTCCCTACTATTACTATAAGTAAAGCATTGTTATTCTTCAACTTCCTAAATTGGTTTTATAATGAAATCAAAGGGAAAATAATACTCACATTTTATTTAAATTATAAAATAGTTAGTCTGTCCAAACGAATAGACTATCATTGATACACACAAAATGTGTATTAGTCAATCAATTTTATAAATACTGGGCAACAAAATAAACATAACTTTAATAGGAAATTTAACATCAGCCTTATAAAGCATTTCATCAATTTATGGATTGTTTCAGTGTTTATTATGTTCAATATTGTGCTACACACATGAAGGAATCGATTTCAAGTTTAAAACATCCATATCAAGAGGAACACTGAATTCCTCAGTAATGTACTGTCATGTTATCTGATATAATATCTACAAATGTATTGATAACAGTCAGAATAGCTTAGATAATACAAACGGTAATGTTTCTTTCTGGCACACCAGATAATATAGCATGTTCATACAGAAAATGTGGGTGTTTTAAAGAAACAGTTTTTCATAAAGTACATGATATTAGAAGGTATTCTTGGTTATCCCTAATCGATATACACAGCATTATAAGCAAGAATCTCCTAGGACATGCCTGTGTTTAGCAATGAACTAAAATAGGTTGATGATGATAAAATAGCAATTGACCATAATCCAGCCTAATGGGACATAAAGATACTTGCAAGCTAAGATGGACCACACAAATCTAGCAATCCTATTCCCTCTTATCTTTGCTAAGTCCAAGATGAAACAACTTTAATTTGCAAATATAGTCAATATAATCTGTACAAACTAAGTTGTCCTTACCAAATAATTGTTTCCACCAGTGAGCATACTGGAAGATTTTTCAATACAGAATAAGTAATACCATTGGACAACTGATAATGTCCATTTTGCATAGTTAATACTGTGGATACCAATATAAATAAAAGCTAACCACTCACAATCAATATCTTTGTGATATTGTAAACAGAAAATTAACTAATCAAAGTTTAGTCTATGGTACAGCCAAAGCGTAGCAATGAATTTCACTTATTTATGGATTCATGTTATATTTAACCATCAGACTATTTGACACATTTAATGAAGTGTTAAACATTTTTAAAAACAACACATGGTTTATATTTGTTCTCTATGGTTAACCATAAACAATATTGGACATAATAATAACATTTTACACATATATTGCATCATCAAATATATACATATGTATACTTAATGTGTGACAAAATGAAATTAATGTACATGATTGCATTCATTGCATTTGTATTCCTCTTGTTACAGGTCTTAAAAATCACCAGAAACTCTTCCAATATTCTATTTGTGTTAATTTATTAAATTGTATAATTTATATAGTCTGCTATAATCTACTATTGCTTGGAAGCTGATATGACAAAGTATTGTTGTAGTTTTATCTACATAATAATGACACAAACAAAGATTCACTTGAAGAGTAAACATATAGGATATTCATTGGATGTCAGTTAGGAGTTAAACTGAAGACAAGTAAATATTTATTAATCTGTGGGTTGCTAAGTGTTATCTAATATATTAGTAAATACTGTATACTACTTACAACTGATTTTGTATATCCACTATTTCCTCTTGTATCAGCGAATGAAACGTAGATTGCAACCTTGCTTGCAGTGCGGGAAATTGTTCCAACGGTGTGTTCTCCAACTGTGCCCTAGATTGACATCATATCATTGTTAAAACATATTATATAAATACTTGTAGCAGCATTTGAGATAAAATATAACTTACTTCTGTACTTTGCTGCAGCGTTGTATTAGTTTATTAATAGCAATTGCGGAGCTTTGGCAAGTTTTCAAACACGTTTTTGTCGTGTTATAGAACTCATGGAAAAAATAAAAATAATCAACAATTTGACGTTGCATTTGCACTTCCATTATACGTAAAAAGATGCATTGTGCATTTCTCAAAAGAAATACTACTAAATTTTAGAAACAAACTTCAATAAAATATTACACCTGCGCCGTATGAAAAACAATACATTCAATCTTAGATCAGTAGGTGGTCTACTGCAACTGCCAATGTCAGTTAAACTCAACTTTTTAAACAACATTTACGAGCATTGATGATTTCGATCAGTCAAATCATATACAACCAAACAAAATATATAAAATAGTACAAAAAGGTAATTTAAAAATATATGAGGAAGAACAGATATCATTAACCTTATAAAATAAATCAAAAGAGCTTCCATTAGGATAACTCACATATTAACACAAATTAGCAATTGCGGCACTGATAGATTAAAAATACTACAGTGGGAAAGCTGTCAAATGACTAGCCCAATCACAGAGTAGTTGCGTTCTATACAGCACACATACAAACTCACTAAACAGAGACCAGTACTAAACAGTCCGAATTCGATTCACATGGAGAGTGTATGTTGTGGTCGTTTGCGATAATCTCTCGATAAAAAATAAAATACGTAATACGTTCGCTTGATTTAGCTAGAGCGTTTTTTAAAATCGACTAATCGGATTAATGTTTAGATATGTGTAAGAATATGTAGTCTTTTTTTTGTTTCATTTTTATCTCACTGCGATTAGTGCTTTCGTGAAAATGAATGGCAAAATGCATAGTGAAACTGGCGCTTTCTCATCTGACGACATGCGCGCCGAAATATTGAACCCATTCGTGCACAAACTGGAATTAGACAACACTTATGATAAAATAAAGGTAACATACCGTTTTCTATAATTTAATAACGCTAATATTCTCTGTGTTCAAATACAATAAATTGGATTAGGAACTTGTGTGCGTAAATTCATAAAAAAACGTTTTATCATACTATTATGAAGATACACTTGCATAATATCGTCTTCTAAAAATTAAATTATAAATATATCTAACGGTTACTTACTAATATGCCTATTTTATAATAATGCATTTTAAACGACTTCTAAATATCTAATATTCGATTCACGGAGTATAAATAAAGTCCAGTACTTAAAATTAATATATGTAATTAAATTTTTTGTCTCGTAAATTGTGATCATTAACTATATAAAAAACAACATATTTTTTTCATATTTTTTGGTGTTTATCGTCTTATCACTGTAACATATTTAACCAATTATTTAGGTAACCAATGTTTCGAGTTTGAGCATTATTATGAAGCCAGATTTTGTATTGGATAGAGATGTATCTTTCAAAAGAAGACACAATGAAGTTGTCAATTTAATATTGTGTCTTCTTGAACTGAGGAGAAGGGAATCATCAAGCGTTTCATGATTAATGGGAGCATCATAGAATGTTAAATAGAGAATGGACGAAAAGAAGTTGTAGGATAGTTGCAGTGATGGTAAATGATCCAAATGTGCATGGGGCCTCAACAAATAGCAAAAAGAAGAACAATGTAGAATTAAGACATATTTCTACAGTTGTGTAAGCAATTATTATTTACTAATAGTGGTATATGAACTTTTGTGTTATTTTCCACATTAAGTTTTATTTTAGTATAATAAGTATTAAATGAAAGATAAAATCTGAATTAAGGGTGCTCATGAATATAGTATTGCTAGGTTTAATTAAGAATCATAATGATTAGGTCTATAGGACAATTGACACACAGCAATCTTATCTCAAACTAAGTGGAGCATGCAATTTGGTAACTGGATCATTGGTTGGTTAAATATATATATACATAAATTTTTTAATACCTATGTACATTTGTAGATGATTTTACACTGAGATGCTATACAAGCACTTATGTTCATAATACAAATATTTGGCATGTATAATACAAATATTTATTATGGAATGCACACAAATCAAACGTGCACACTCTGATCTAGCAGTATCACCAACCACTAAACCAAAAGACCAGTCATAATATAAGGAAATGATGATATAAAATTTAACATCACACCTGTAATCCCTAGAGTGTCGTACATTCCCACGTTTATCAGTTACACTTACATCCCATGGAATAGGTAGTGAGCCTATTGCCATACACAAATCCAGGCACAGATCCATACTCCGAGTCACTACTAGATATTCCAAATTAGAAAAATTCAATAGTATCTGACCAGGGATTTGAACCCAGGATTTCCCGATAGGCAGTTGCACTTACAACCATTCTACCAAATAATGAGGCAGTCAATATTTGGGCATGAATATCATCATCAATTCTTTTATTGTTCCATTGGAGGACACAGGCCTCTTTTAAGAATAAGAAGGGTCAACACCATATTCTGCACACATACACACATTGGTACACTTCACACATCTTGCAGAACAATTTGGAGAAATTTAAGGTGTGCATGTTTGTACATGTTGTTTGCTTCACTATTATAGCAAGTGATATTTAAACTAAAAACATAATGTAGTATAACATGAGGGGTTCATGAGAATTTATATACATGAATCACAGAGTGGGAGGCTGAATTGGAAAACACTAACTTATCTGTAAACAAATTAATAAAGAGTAATATTTAAAACCATATACTTGACATGTTTTTGTATCATCCTCCTACCCATACTCATTTATAATTTAGAAAAGCCCATGTCAACCCTTATTCTAGGAATATTTGTAAGCTAACTTATTATTCACTCAAGGCCAGCCACAAGCTTTGTGTTGATAAGAATGACTTCAGGAACGTAAGGTTGATTTTTGTGATAGAATCATTTATTAAGCCTTTAATTATTCTGTTTCTTATAGCAGCTGTAAACTATAGAAGTGGTTCAAATATAATTTATTATGTAAGCTCTGCCACGTAAAGGTACTTTTTTCGACGTTCAAAGTTTGCTGCCCCTTAGTCACATGGCGACAGGTATTTTTGGGTACTGGTTAGGGCATTTTATTATTTTATTAAGCTTTTACATGTTACTTGATGTTTCATGACTATTTATACATATGATTAAATATGATAGTCAGACCCGTTTTGTACCTACTGAAACTATTTTAATAGGTATTAAATTTCTCTTAAGCATTTTTATACATTATTATATATGTATCGGCTTAACTCATTTATGTGTTTCGGAACGCCCCGACTATTTTCCGACCTATACGAGGTCCTTCTTCATGAGCTCCCGCCGATTGGACGCTCCTCGACACCTGAACTAATTGCTAAGCTACTCTGAAAGACATGGTCAAATTAGGCGGACACAAATTCAATTATTTGTCATAATATGGTGCCTATATTGTCTACATTTTCTCGCTTTATTTGTCATATAAATGTTGTTTTTTTATATAATTTTTGACATGGTGTTATGTGAAAGTCTATCAATTATAGGAATACTTAACTATTGCTTTATTAAATAAATGCTATAATAATATTTGTTGAATTTACCCTTGGAAAGGTCACTGTTGCATATGTTTGCCATTAAACAGCACTGTCTAATTTAACGAGAGAGCCGCTTACCAATTTGCTCCATGTATTGTCAAAAATGTCTAATAATAAGCACTAGAAGCTTGTCGCTCGTTCTGTTCTAGTTGGCGTTTTGCGGTACTTCGTCTTATAAAGATCAATAGTAACACACGTCTGTGATAAATTTATATAACCACAATCTGAAATACATTCCGTAAGCTTTTTAAATGCGATATATAACTGCATCTAAAGGCTTACACATATTCTCGATTTATCCATCGAATACATAGTTATGTTATGTATTTCTGTAGAATAGATTGTATTGCATTAATGTTACGCCTAATTTATGACTAGATAGCTGTGTGTGAGTTTTATTTATATGTATGTATATATTATTGAAATCCCAAGCGTTGTAGTTAACTACGCGTTGCAAGGAGATTAGTTATTTTACAGAATATGTAATGGAATGTAACTGGTGGATCGTGGGAGTGTACTATACTCCTCAGTGTACCCCTTCAGGGATTACAGGTGTGATGTTATGTTTGTTTTTATGTAATGAAATCAAAGATAAATTTAAAGATTTCCTACTAATTGTACAGGTGAGTGAAATGGTTGATTTCTGTATCATGTGGAATGTATAATATTATGCAAGGCGATCGTGGTTTTGCAGAATGTTTTTAGGCGATGATCCCAATGAGTTTTTAAGTTTAATATGAACATTCTGTACTATACATTGAGTTCTAAGACCTTCTCATTAGTATAGTGAATGCCTACTATTTTCGTGGGTCTGAATTACAATCCATGACGCTTCTTCAATGCAGTTTATACGATGTTCGGAGTGGTGTATGACTAAAGTTGAAGGCTATTTTAGCTTCCCTGGAGAACTCAAAGTGATGACCCTTAAAGAAAACCGTTATACATTGGTTGAAGCATCAAGGCGTGGAGACTCACTAAAATATATAATTGACATGTACTGGAGTTTCTCATCAAATGCTTGTGTATTCATAGAATGATGCGTATTACGTACTCACGTGGAAGTATGTATACATACATACGTAACGCAGTTTCGTAAAAGCAATCATTATATCAATTTCCGGTCGGCGCAAAGTGAAGTCGTGTTTTTGTTGGAGACTTTTTTTATTACACTAATATAATGGAGGTGATATACGAAGTGCATTTTTTGCTAGTCTTTCTTTAGATTTGCAGAAAACATATCCGGTATGAAAAAAGTAAATGGAAGAACAAGCATTCTTTAATCAGATACAGTAAAGAGATCTAGATGTGCAATAGCAATAACAAAAAAAGGTATATAATTTTCATATACTTACAATGTTTTTCTTGGGTCAACTGAAGTGGGGTCAATTTTACAATTGAAAGAAAATGTATATAATAAATTGGCATGTTTAGTATGCAGTAATTTATTATGATGATCGTGGACAATAAAACAATTTCACGGATCCGCTGCCACGTTCATGAGCGTGAGACGCTCGTTTCCGTAACTGCATTGCTCAGAAGCAGGTTTTAATCGGCTTTCGGCTGTTTTCCGGTCCATTGCACTCGAGTCTATTCTGTGCTTTAAACCGATAATCTGCTAGATTTCACTAATAATGTTCTGTAAATGATTGTGTTACCGTGTATCTAGCAGAGAAATGAAAGTTTTAGAATTTTTTAAAGTTGAATTGAGAAAACTTTGTACAGTGTGGAAACTTTTATGTAAATTTCGTTTGTAAATAATACACTATTCATGTATCTCTATTTTTAATCCCGGATGAAATTTTTAAATTATACATGACACGATGTTATAATCGTTTTCTGAAGCAGTAAAAAGTCAGATCGTATTTCGGTATTGTTATCGGACCAAATGTGGAAGTTTGACATCCCGATTGGTCAGTTACCACTTACCATAATGTGAGCTGTATAACCGTTTTGTGCCCTTAAGCAATATATATACGACAATAACTCAGTTAATCGTGAGAATCACTTGTTACCATACTGTTAAAATGAATGTAACACAGCAGATATATTTACAGATATATTTTGTAATACAGCGGTGTTGGTACTCTAATAACAGTTTAGATTTTAATCTCCTATTCTAGAGGTTAAAAAATTACACTGCAGCACGCTCATCCGTTTTTACAAAGTTTTTAGTTTCACAACTATTTAGATGTATTCGCGATTTCTTCGCGTGAGTTTATTGCATTTCATGAGTTTTAATTTTTTTATACGGAAATCTAAAACTTTTTCTCTAATAAAAATAGCCTAAGCTACTCTTTATAATATAAGGTACATGTCAGAGAGAGTCCCTTCGAAATAGGTTCAGTCGTTTTGCAATTTATCGGAACAAATAAACAAAAAAGAGAGACGAAAATTTTTAAAAGTGCGTCTTTATTATGTACCGTAAATACTTTTACAAGTATTAATTAAAAAGCTATTATTTTAGTATTACAAACAGACACTTCAATTTTATTTTAATGTATAGACGAGTCTGACTACAGACCTCCATTTGACATTGACGTCTGACATTCACAAGTGCGTGCCACAATCACAAATACACTTATATATTGAATTGTGAGCATCTACTTTTTAATCAGACTGAATGTTTCACGTCACATATTTAGGATCCCCTGATTTAGCATTATTTAGCATTTATATCTATATCGGTAGATAATAAAAATGATATCTTACATCCTTGTGGTCTACATGATACGTGTGGGTGGGTACATACATTCATATCTTTACGTCAACTCCGTTGCGGCGTAGGTAGGAAGCACGGAGTGCTAAATATATCTCTTATTCACGTGCACGTCGGTTACGGAGACCTCCCATCCCCCATAAATCTGAAAATACGTGTGTATAATAACTCAATTTTAAAAAACGTGTTTGTTTTTCTTAGACCCGTAATAACACTACATGACCTAACAAATTCACATGGTGATAAATGTGTAAAAAGCTTTCGATTCCTTACACCTAAAGTGTCGCGGAAAATGTAAAGGTATTAAAGTATCCAGCGTTGGTTCGCCAAGGGGTTTCCTTGCCGTAATAGCACAGTACACGCTAACTGCGGTGATTACATGTTGACCTTTCTACTGCCGCTTGTAGGAAATAAGAAAGTGCTGCAAATCACCTATCGCTCCTCACTGAGAGAAAGCACGCGGTGCACACCATGACGTAAGACAAACTATATTATATATAATGTGTAAATAAGTACAGATATGGATCCTTTATTGTACTTGTACTTTATACATTATATACTTTTACTTTTGTGTTATACTCCTCTGCTTACTCCTTCGGGGAAATACGGGCGTGATGTTATGTTGTGTTATAATTTAAGTTTTACACACGTACATTACTTAAGCATCTATGGATTTATGTTGAACTAGATTATCCTCGATTTCGATCAGGCGGAAACCTATCAAATTCTCATGTAATCTTTCATTAGTTACGCTCTTTTTGGGGTCGGTAAAAATTGTAACGAGTAGTCTACATCTATTACCAGGGCTTAAGTTGTCGTTATATGAAATTCCAACTACGTGAACGGGCCTAGAGGTTATGACATGTTTACTTGACAATGAGGGATTACTCTCGGATTTATTCAAATTCGGATTCATGTTAAATAGAATAATCCAACTAATATCAGTACAAAGTTAGTATTAATGTACCCACTAGTTGATGTTAAAGAATTAGCAAGTGAAAATGTCGGCCCTTCTAATTGTAAATGTACCGAACGTTTCCTGTGTTTATCTGCAAAAATTGCAACAGATTTGACCCAGTCGATAAATATATGAGTAGCGGTACCTATATTTCCGCACATCATCGAAAACTGTGTCAATCCTTTTCGTATCTTAGTTACAACTGTAGAACAAATATGGCGGACGATAGACAAATCAAAAGAATTGCATTACTGGTGTCTGCACTTACTGCGAACAAAAAACTGCCAGTACTGCTAACGGCATTGATTCAAATACCAAAAAGTTATTAATAAATGACCTATCGTGGTTAGAAACAGGATGGACAAGCCAGATCATCAAAAACAAGTTATACGAGTATTGATAATTTTTAAATCAGGCCAGTGCTTGTATTTTTCATCTTTGGTTACTTGTTATGGAGTACGCCGGCCCTCCATTATTGTAATACGTAAAAATAACAAAACAAGGGGCGACACATAGGCAATTACGTCATTAGCGATGAAAGTACACAGAGAGATTTTCTATCGAATCACGACCGTTTTACGTAATCTTGTGCAACCATAGATTATAGTAACGACAGTCATAAACATACGTTGATAATAAATACAGAGAAGGAAGTTAATTTTACAATCTATGGATACAGATTGGAAATTATGTTTGTTAGCGGATTGTTACTGATTTCCGTCAAAGGAGTATTTCTTGTAAGTTTAAAGTTGGTATAATTCATTTGTTTTAGAAAAAACTTAATAATATTTAACAATCTTTCTAGTTACTCTGAATCGAATCGAATACTTTTTATCATAAGAGAGATATATTCAGGTTATAATCGTCAAATTCACAGATGTAAAAGTAATAGTAAGAGGTAAGGTTTTAGTCAGCATTGCGTCCTTATTAAAATTTTGGTCGAGTTACAGTTGTGTAAGAGCATTGAAGACGGCACCGTCTCGTTCTGTTTCGTAAGATCTAAAGGGAATTCTGGAGACTGGTTTTGTTTTTTAATAGGTGCATTAAAAGCAAACGAAATACCTATAGAGATTGAGCCAGGAATAAAGAATGTTCTAGAGTCATACATTTCTACAAATGTATAAAATTATTATATCCGTCATGTACACTGGAAAACATTTCATTTCTGTCATATATTATACGAATAAACGGATAGATAAAAATTACGATTAAAACAAGTTGAAACAAATATTGCTTTTATAGTCTAGGACTCTTGTTTAACAGAAGCTAAGCAATGAAAATAAAAAATTAAGTAAAAGTCCGTTAAAAACGTAAATTATGGTTGTTTTAGTTTAGAGATGAGTAATCTTTTAAGGTGGGTTTTAAAACTAAACATAGCACGTAACATCACGCCTGTAATCCCCGAAGGGATAGGCAGAGAAGTGTAGTAGTACAGTCCCACCAGTTTCACCAGTTATGTTATACGTGCCATGGAACAGGGGATGAGCGTATTATTATTAGTATTATTTAAGCAAAAGTTCGTATCCGGTGTCCCAAAACCTCTTTTCTATTGAACTATGATTCAAAAGTAATAAGTGATCATTTAAAATATATTGTAAAGCATATGTCAAGTAATATAGCAAACCGAGAAAAGGGTGTGCTGGCTTTAATTAGGAGGCCTATGTCCAACAGTGGACCAAGATAAACTGACGATGTTTATGACAACATCAAGTGAGACAGGCTGTCAGACATATGACTGTTTAGTACAGTCTCCTCATAGATTGCTCAGAGAGTTCTACTGCCTCTTCAGCTCTCAGAGTTATATAGCCACTTTTTCTTTAACATTTCGTATGCAAATTCCCAACTGAAACATTTCGTATCTCTTATCGTTGGGTTATATATGAGTGCATTTACGTTAATGCTTTCTTTGTGTTATTTTATTCTACGTGCATGCTCTTGAGCTAAAAAGAGAAACACGTACAAGGACGTTTATGTAACCGTGTGGGTGCAATGAATGTGCAATGAATATAACATGTGATATTATCACGGTTACATATTAAAGTTATATTTTGTTGCATTACGTAATGCTCTATCATCGGCTTTTTTAACCCTCTGCTGTTGAATACAGGTCCTCTTTTACAATGAGAAGGGTTACACTCAATCCCACTAAACAATAAAGCGAACAATAGTAGAGCGACGCGTCACGTCCCTTTTAATAGCATATTTGAGTTCTATCACCATTAACTAAGGTGCAAATTTATTTACAGAATATGTAGACAAGCGCCAGCGTGTGCATTCGCGCCTCGGTCTTAACCACAATGTACATATAACTATATTGTAATTTACTGTATTGCAAATTTATACATTAGTTAATGGATATAGAACTTTAGAAAAGTACTAGCGGACCCGGTAGACGTCGTTCTGCCCGGAAAAGCAGTTTACAGTAAATATGTTAATTTAAACTCGTTGGTCGAGCGGTTGCAAGCATGACTGTCGATCGGGAGGTCCTGGTTCCCAACATTTCCCTTCACTGCTCTGCTCCTATTGATTGTAGCGTGATGAAAAGTATACTATAACCAGCTCGGGAGTATGAAAAATAATTGTACCAAGTTTCGTTAAAATCCGTCGAGTAGTTTTTGTTTCTAGACCGGTTATACAGACAGACAGACAGACAGATCGACCTCTCTACAGATTTATTATACGTATAGATAGAAGAAGAAGATAGATATGTCGCGACGCGTCGCTTCGACTCTGCCCTAGTGGGAAATGCTGCTAGGCAGGATTCACATGCATTTGAAAACATTATGGGTAACCCTGAAGAGTGGAGTTTTTTCACGATATTTTTGCTTTGCCGTTATACTAAATTATATGTATTTTGTCCCTAAAATGTACATAATTTTAAAAAAAAATGTGTTCCAGTATTTTAACCAGGATCCCCTAAGTGGGAGGCTAAATTCTAAACTGCTCATTTAACACTTCTTTTTTATGGTTATCTCTAAATTAGTTTTAACTAACATTTTCGCAATATATCAAACACCAATACCACCATTATATAAATGGAATGAATGTTTAATAAGTCCTCATTTCTTAACCAGGTTCAGTTATTACCAAACATGTAAGCGCTGGAGGCATGCACACAAAGTTCCGTTAGATGTTCATCAAATAAATTGTTGCTAGTTTTAATTCGAATGGATACGAATAGTCGACGGCAAACATTTGTACAGTTGGGGAAGTGTTAAAGTGGCCCAAGTGACATTAATTCGATGTTTATTGTTGCTTTTTATTATCAACGATGGCTTAAATCCGCCTTACGGTATTCATTTGCTCAAAGTCTACCATGTTTGTCAGCGTTTGTACCTGTGGGGTTATTAAAATCATGAAGAGAATTCAAATTTTATTTACGAGATTAATTATGGTTTCTAAAAAATATCATTTAGTCATATGGCCAGCCTATAAGAGAGACGTTTCGCTAAAATTCTTATTTTATGTCAGTTTTACTCAAAACCTTTCATTACCTTTACTTCCTAAACATGTTACAGATTTGTGTTTGCGCAATTCTCTGGGGTTTATAAAAGTTTTTTGAAAAGATCTCCGCGTTTTCCCTTCGTATAAACAATTGTTAACTGTTGTTGCCACTCCCATATTCACGTGAAATTGGTCGTCGTAGCATTATAAAGGTTTCTTCTATAAGTACATCAGTCTTTATTGATTTAAAATTGTATGTTTTGAAACGAAGTCTACTAATTTACTTTGAGAGCCTCGGCAAAATTATCAGCCTTTCTCACTTCTACCTATGACGAAATCGTTCAGTCTATCTGTTACGACATCAGACGTGCTTTAAGTTTGGGCGTTCTTAATACGATCAATATTCGTTTCATGCCACTAACTTGTTCATGCAACAAAATACCTTTGTAGAAAACGTTAAGATATCTGAAACTAAAATTTGTTTGAGTATATTATTTAATTATTGCATGCTTGTTTTTCTATATTGGAAAAAACAATCGGAATTTATCTTTCAACTCGATTCTGTAAAGTTCCATTTGCGTTTTCCCGACCTTGATGCGAGTTTGATAGCAGAGAAACTTTTCTAGGTTTCGATGCATGAAGATAAATTAGTAACGGATTACGTAAACCACGATTTTATTATTATTGTCAATGATTCTTTGCATTGTTAATCGTGATAGCTGTGCAAATGAAATTGACTTCGCCAAGTCTGAGTATTACAACAGTTTTAGAAATTAAACGAGTATTATCTGCAGTATAATAAAAAATACCCGATGCATTCATAAAACGGAACCGCACTGGGACATTTTGAGGTATTTTCGGAGATTTTTTTAGGAGGTGATCAATGATTTACAGGAATCAAATTTCGCAAAATCGTTTCGTATTGCTCCTGGCGACGACATGACTCGTGCAGATCGTATTGGCTGTTGGACATTTTTTCCCGTATTTTTTGCTCCTTCAAGGCCATGAAATTCGTTTTCTATTCATTGTTGGTGCCGCTCACGTTTATCATTATCCATTGTAAGCGCGACTTGATTATTGTTGTGTGAGAATAACATGTAGATAATGTACCTTTTTGTTGGGGTGATTATGGAATTGTAATGAAATGTTCCACGTTTATCATGTCCCATTAGTGTGATTGGCTAAAGACCCCTCTACTAATTCTGTGCTCTAAGGATGCCTAAATAGTACGTGACTATTTATTTTACTACTACATACAGAATTAATAAAAAACAATTACAACATTATGAACAAGGGTTTATAATGTGCCACTATTTCGTGACGTGTTCTGATTTAAATTTTTGTGCAGTAAATATAATAACTGTCAATTTGAATGATATTTGTGCAGTAAATATCATAAGTGTCGAATCGAATCACCAATCCCTTTAGTGTTTTACGATTGGACACCGATCTACTCTTTGAATCAGAAGGTTATGTTGCCATTGGATGTCACGCTGGCCAAATACGGGTTGGCAGATTTCACAGATTTTACGAGAACATTTCTTTTGATTAACTTTCCTTACAAGGTTTTTTCACCGCTAGCGCAAGTGATATTGGTTTTTAAAACGGACATTTTTGGTAGAGGACCGCCCCAGGTTTTGAAACCAGAGTCCCTGGAGTTGGAGACGGAATTTTAAAGCACTAAGCTATTAATGAAGTATATTATATTTGATTTTATAATAGCGTATTATTATTTTTATTCTATTTAATATAATTTTTAGGTGTTTTATTTGTATTCCACTGTTAGCAAATGCGTGTGTATATTAAATCTATTATAACGTAGTAACTGATAAAAGTTAATTTTATTGTTTCAGACGGCCATATTCACTGTGATATTGCTGCCCTTCCGCGTAATAGTCATCTGCTACCTGATCGTGACCGCCTGGTTCCTCGCCTGCATCGGTCTTTATGGCTTGAGCGAAGAGGATCTCCGGCGAGCGCCTATGACTGGATGGAGAAGGTGATTTTATAATTACACAAATCAAATATGTAATATTAAGTATTATTCTACTATCTTCATCTCTTCATATTAATTGGTTTATGCAGGATTTAAGAATGTTTATTTAATTGACAGGGACAATATTTTTAACTTTGCTTAATGTACTGATGATTCTCATTTAACTGTTTTATGAATCAAGTTGCTGATAAACCCCGACACTCCGACTTCTTTCATCTTCCTTAACAATTTTTTTATTAGTTTTTGCGTATACCGCCTCTTATTCTATTTCGCAACGAGCTATTTACTGCGTGACGAATGAAATTGTTATTGAATGAAGTAATGAGATCGAATGAGAATAAGAAGAGCAATTTTCGATTTAAATTAATCATCTGCGAAGAAAGATATAACCGTATCTTTGATGTAAAACTGTTTTAAAACGAGTAGTTCTGTTACACGATCTGACAGGAATAGAAGAATTTATACTACAGCTCGGATTTCCAAATTGTGTGATATAAAAACAAAGTGCGTACTATCTTTATCGATCCGTTGATATTTTTCAGCGATTCGTACAATACTCTTTCTAGATATTAAAATTCTATTTTACGACAACATTTAAGTGCGTCGTTGTTAACCTAATATATATAATCAGACTTTTGTTGAGATGAGTCACTTTATATAAAATTGATATTACATTGGTGTATCGAGTGTTATCTCCATTGATCAATTGCTTTTGTCGAGTTGAGAACTTTTGTCAGCTTTTATTGATTGTCTTTATCGATTTAATTTATTCACATCAAGACAAACAAGTCCGGAACTTTTTATGTCTCCCTTATGATTTAAATGTATTATAAATGTGATCTAGTAAGTTCGGGTGCACTATAGTCATAAATTTATTCTCTTGTAAGCTTTTGTGGATTATCCCTGTTTTTTTTTAAATCTGTTCTTATTTAGTGCGGACCGCCAGTAAGCATTTACTTTGTTACCAACACTGATGTGTTGTTGTTACGCTTGTGTTTTCGAAACGTTGATCAAAATTTCTGAAGTAACGGGTCGCATTGTATTGTTAATTTGCTCATTTTATCCTCAGTTGTTATATACTGTAATAAAACTTGCTCCTGTGGACATATTTATTTTTTGTGTATTATCAAGTCTCTTCATTTGAATTATTATTATATTATCACGTCAGATTTCGTACAGGGTAGGCAGAGAGCGTTTCCGTTGGCACCAGCATCCATCAACATTCTGATTGTATTCATATCTTTAAGCTCTTGAATCTTTATGTTTTACTATTTCATTAAAATTTATTTTTTGTTAATTTTCTTACATAAATTGCAATCGAAATAAAAATTTTATCGTAAAATTGGCCAAAAAATAAATCAGTAAAATTGAAATCTGCATGCACTTTCCATTATAAAGAGAAACCACAAATTACAGTTTAAAAACATGTGTAATTCTGCTCACTACTCGTTTCGTTGTTGTTAAATAAGTGTATTACATCACCATCATCGTCATCACACCCTTGATGTCCACTGCTGTACATAGGCTCCCCCTAGTCGGCGCCACTCTATCCGAATCCAGCAGCTTCCCGCTGTCTCCTTCAGGTCGTCAGACCACGTGGTCGGAGGGCGACCTTTCACCGAGACGTGGTCGCCACTCGATTTAAATAAAAAAAATATATATTTAAATAAGTGTATTACAATCAGATTGTTTTATATTTGTTAAATTCTTCGTCGCTATGTACTGTTGGTGTCCTGTTTTGTGCCAGTCGCTTGAAGCGTAGTTGATGAAACATTTTTGGGTGTCATGGTTACCAACGTCAACATACCTCACGGTAAACGACCCCAAGAAAGACTGCATGACAGTTATCGGTTATACCTGAAACCAAATTTAAATTCAATTTGATGTAGAACATAAATCGTAATATTATTCATATGATTACCATATTCGGCACAACCCTGCCTTATACAAGTACCTACAGCACACAATATCGACGCAGCCCATGAATAAAATTAATAGAGTAAATATTTTTGATGAGAAAAATGTACGAAGAATAACAAATAATCCGATTTACCGATGATACCGTTTCTCTTCGCTTACGCTCCGCTTCTCACACATCCGTTTCTTTCACGATCTTGTCTTCTAACCGCTTAAGAGACCTATGTCCAGCAGTAGAAAAGAGTAGGCTGATAATGGTTATGATGATATATAATGCTTTGAATGATGACAGATAAAAAAATACTAGAAACTCACTTGCTGTTTTGTATAATTTGGGTTTTGGTGTTTACTTACCATATAAATAGCTATCAAATTAATTTTGTTGTTCTCCGTCCGTATAAAATATGTACAGTTGGTTGCATTTGTGACACGTTAGCAATGATTTGTCAAATGTTGCGACCTTTTTCGGCAGCGTGAAGTAATAAAGTATTAATATTATTATTACATTAAGTAGTGTTTATTTAATATTTTCTTTTTCCTTTTTTTTTCTTTTCCTATTAATACTTTTATATGTAGCCTGCCCCCGTTCCACTTTTTCTAATTCCTACAAAGCTTGTTTTCTTGGAGAAATCTATGATTTTTAGAGAAGACCATAAAAAAGTATTTTCCTTTAGTTGTTTGTCTTATTTGTTTCCATTATGGTGTGCATGTTAATTTTTATTATCGTTATGTTTATTTCTTAAAAGTGCTTCTTTAAGAACGCTCTTGCGTCGTTCGTTCTCTACATCATTTTATTTTTTGACCTTCCATAATTGTCTAACGGATTCGTGCCTAATGATGATCACGTTCACTTGTTAAATTTAAACTTCAATCCATTACGAATGCGTCCAAGGCTCTCGTCATGCAATAGTTCAGTACACCGTGAAGTATTTTTGTTTTGTTTTTCCTTTCGTGTCTTGTCTGTCATAATACTGTTAAATTTGTTATCGCTTTGCATTAGACTTTCTAGTATTGAATACCTTAAAGAAATAATTTTAAATTGCCAGTTTTCTTAAATCCTATTTACTTCCATACAAATCGCAAGAAAATAATGATATTTAATCGTTTTGATTTGAAAACGTATTATTCATAAATCGTATATGCCTTTAATTGAGAAGTTTTCCTATGTTTGCGATGTTTTTCCAGCCTTTGTAAAACTTTATAAAAATTTAAATCTCATTAAATTAATTATCAAGAAAAACTAATTGTTTTGCTGGTCAGCATATGACATGCCTTTTTCATACTCGATTTTATTGTAATACAACCTTCCGCTACCAATTGTGATACAGTTCGAGTTTTCGCTCCAATATCAAGATTTTTACAAGAGACTTTTCAGAAGTAGTTCCGACGTCTTCGATTCATTATTAGTCATTACAAAACAGCTCAAGGTTCATTCTGGTTGGTTGTTCAACGCGCCATGAAGGTTTCAATTACAATTGTTTAGGCTTTTGGACGAAACCTAATGTGGGTAGGTATTTTTAATAGCGAAAGCTTCACCTATATCACGTAATTAATAAATTAGGCTGTTATATTAATTATAGTTAATAATTATGCCAAGATACAAAAGTTTATTTATACATTCATCGTAACGCTTAATACCAGTTCGTCTGTTGTTCGAGTCTTTTTAACTCGTTATCGTAAATGATGGCTATTTAACCTTGTTTCTTGGTGTCCTTTGTCGCATCCGATGGGGTTTTAGGTGGATTGTGTAAGTTAACATAATGATCATCCTCTCTGAACGTCCCGCTGTTCCGTCTGCAAACAACTATAACTTATATTTGCGGTATTGCCTACGGTTATTATTTTCTTCGTAATATGTCCTATTGCACTAGTTTTATATATCGCGCGATTTGAGCAATTGTTTTTACTAATTATATACACTTTAAATGCAACAGCAACAAAGGTCTTATAATATTGGTGTAATAAGGAAAGTGTAACAACGTTTACAGGTTGTGGAATATAGAGAAATGTATTTATCTTTTTATTTTCTCATCGATTAATAAATCTTCTTGTTCTAATTATACTGCGTAACCAACTCTTCCATGAGAGAGAGACTCGACTTCGACTATAGAGACGAGGGTCAAAGCCCGTTATGGACAATGTATTATATATTTTCTTATGCAGACAAGAAATATTATGCTATTGTTAGTATATTTTCAACATCACCCGTTTTTTACACTTTATTTATTAGCGTCCCGTGTTATCTTAATCTCTGCCTACCCTTATTGGCAATAATCGTGCCGATACGTATGTATGTCACGAGTTTAATGGGATTGAACTTGCACCAGTGAAACACGGAAAGACTATTTATATATGTATTAGTTGGCTCGTGAACAATATTGAGACGTCAATTGAATCGAATGCCGCTGAAATTTTAATACATAGTTGTAATTTGTATTACTCTAGCCATCGGTACGTTATCAATTTAAGGCTTAATAACGTTAATAATATTCAGTGCTAGTAACGCATTGGCAACTCTTCAACCGTAACACATGTCTATAGGTTACAGTTACTCAGGTGGTCCGTTAGTCCGTTTGTCAGTTTCAATTGCTAAAAAATGCTTACTGGACTAAGCTTTATTTATACAGTCCTGTTCTAGGTCGTACGTAGTTGTCTATGGTTGGCAGGGATCACTTGTGACTGCTGTTTCGTTTGTACTGTCTACACAAAAACTCATTGTGTCAGTTAGGACAGTTTTTGGATAATGTTTAAGTTAATGCTTGAACTAAAAATTTTTAATTAGCGTGCTTGGGCTCCGCGGCCTTGCGCCGTCTCCGAGCGCGATCGAAACAATGCCACGCTCTGCGATTGTGGACGTGGCGTAATGTTTTCTACATCAAACAGTTTCAGTCATATTAACATTATTTCATATGAGCGTTTCTTATTAATGTTTAGTGTGAAGAATTGATGTGTAGTAGGTACGAAGCAAAATTTTTCATTGTTGTATGTGCACGTACCGTTCACTGATTAATTTTTGGGTTGCTCGGAAGAAACCGTTTTTAAGATATAAGGCCTCAACTTTTATGTTATTATTATTTGTATAGATTGTAATTGTTTATTGCAAATAATAAAGATTTATCTATATATCTATTTGTTAACAGTTATCCATGAGTTTTTTATTAGTTGTATATTGGATATTAAATATTCCTTAGATGCATGACGTAGAGATCGTATCGTTGTACATTTTAAGCTTAATGAAATCTCTATAATTATGTCTTCGCGATGCTGAGAAAGGTCAACATTTCGCATATCATTACTAATCTAGATGGCTAAATGACAATAAACTTTACAGATTTTATACGGACGGAATGCGAAAAAATTAATGAATTCTATGTAGATATATGCTAAATCGTTAACTTAGCTAAGATTAGCTTTAGCTTAGCTTAGATATATGCTAAGTTAACGGCAAAATCTAAATTAAAGAAGAAGAGAATTCATGCATTCTGGAGAAACCGGTTTCTTACTTCTATCTTTATTATTTCTAGCTGGCTGGCTGATTATCAAAAGTCCATCTTAGCGTGGCTAAATGTCCTGGCGGCCTAGAGATATTGCGCGATAAGGGGTTTAAGCATAGATTAGTCTAGTTACGTTGGTAGTACTTCAAGCTTATTAAGAACGCATTGATATTCTTGAGGAATTATGTGGTCAGGTGTTGAAATGTTAGAAAACGTATTGAGATCATCAAGAAATACCTCTTAATAGTATTTAATTAGTAGAAATATAAAGGCTCTGTATATGTAATCAAGGGGTTGAAATTTATTGTGAGTTTTATTAGAAAATACATTTAAAAAGTCATATCTATTCATCTGTATTACAGATTGGTTCACTCACATGTCTCTCGGATCAATCAATGCTAAAATAGGCCGCAATAAGACGTGAAAAGATTTCGAGTCAAACAGCATCCTACTACTAATGAAGTCAATAAGACACAGACATATTATTCCATTTAATCTGTCACCGTCCATTTCATTTTACAAATTGCAACAGGTAATCTAACTTGTATTCATCTAAAACTAATTCATTCTTCATTAAAATAACGATTTAATATTTTGATACTTAATAACTTTCATTTATGGAACTAAAGATCATTGAAATGGGTTTGGTGTGAATAATAACGGCAGCGGCTGTTCACGATCTGCTCAGTCATTATATATTTTACTTGCCGTTATAACGTGCGGTGGCCGTGCGGATATTTAATATGTTAAAATTGACCACTAATAGACTTATGTTATGGCGGTCACCGTTATATAAAGACGCTACAACACCCATCTCATGGTTATGGCTGTGGTCATCTCTCACTATGATAAAAGGGCTATGGTTGATTCCCATCAACTTCCATAATATGTGAGATCAATGATATCACGACACCCTTTTATATTATTTTTTTCTTTTATCTTTTTTTGGTCTCTTGTCTTTCGTTTTTTTTGCTTTCATTTCCTTTACTCTTGGTGATCGTTGCAAACTATAGACATAAAACAATTGTGAGTCCTTTCATTCATCTCTCCCAATAGCACACCACTGAACTGGATCTTCAGTTCTTCGTATACAACCACTGCCCGTTACTTTGCGTATATCGTCAATCCATCTGTCTAAAGTGCGGAGAGATTTAAAAGCTTCAGACGTTAATAGCGCGAATGCTATCCGATTATCATCTGTTAGTAGATGATTTGCAAAACAGGTTTTATTTCGAGAATGACGCGATTATTTCAATGCCGCGACTGACGCTGGCTATTGGCATATGTAAATCAACCGTTACAATAATTCGCTTCAGCGAGCGTTACCGTGAAACTGGATGCAGCTTTAATAAAATATAATAATTGGCATCTATTTGAGTCACTGGCATGTAATTAGCGTCTAATTGGCATCTCGCCTCTATTCCATGGGACGCAAACGTAACTGATGAAACGTGTGAGTGTACTATACTCCTTTGCCTACTCCTTCGGGGATTACAGACGTGATGTTACGTTTTTTTTTATTTGAGTATATGTCAAGTTTTAATATAAGTAAGTACCTTTAACAGACGAGCGTGCACGACGATTTAGATGTGCGTTGAGGAGGCTAATAATGATTAATGTTAGTACTGTTACTGGTGGAAGTATTTAGTGAGTGCCTACCCCTTTAGAAAATTGACGTGACGTTATGTATGTATCTGCATATATGTATTCATTCGAATTATTTCCGACATTTATTCAACTGAACATAAGTCTTGTTAATCGACTTATATGTTCAGTTTGTAAGTTGTTCTGTGAGCGAATATAAATATTAATGTATTATCAACAGCGCCCGACCAAACCTGATTGTCGGTTGAAACCAAAACCGCATCTTCAAACTCGTTTCCTCTTCTAATTATGACTGAAACCGAAACCGAAAGTCAGATAGGTAGGTACTTCGGTTATATTTTTAATATAAATCGTATTTTACTCAAAAATCAATACTAGATTTTTTAGAACCTTAGATTAAATGGAACATTTAGTTTTATTACGGAAAATATTTTAATTTTGAAATGTTTGAATAAATTCTTTTGAAGTTTAGTAACCAAATAAATACATATACCTATATCTAACGAATCGTCGGAAAATGACAAGTAGGTACATAATTATGTTATCTATAACAGTAAAAGGAATTTTAGAAACCAAAAAAGTGATTCCAGTATAAACATTCCTTTGATATTTATGAGGTGTCTCGTTTGTGAAACAATTTTAACTAACATAATTATCCAATACATAAGACTTTTTAGTTCATTACTCAAATTGGTCATTAAATTTGGGTTTAAACGGGCTGCTTCAACCCTATCGTAAATCGAATCGTGGTCTACAAAGAGTCTTCACTGCAAATACTAGTCATTTATCGTCTAGTTGAAAGCGCAACTTTGCTCAAGGTGTGACCACAATTCACGATTTTGGTACCGTAACGTTTATCACCGCTCGTTGCGTTATTGCGTGGTAAGAAAGTGCGTGAGAAAGTTACGAGTCGTTTGCGTCAAGTAGTTCAACTGGCTTGTTGGTGACTGGGCGTTGTTCATCTTCGAGTCGCTTAGGAATTCACTACGTAACGAGAGTAGGATACTATGTACAGTGGTAAACACTTTTGAGAATGATAATAGAGTACATCATTACCTAAAGGTGTGTTACTTTGTGTTGGTGTTTATTTCTTCAATGAAATTTTATCGATGGCAGATTCCTTTCAGTTTTTAATAGGGTTTGGTTGAAGATTAGTTTTTGGGAGTAACACCAAACGAAACACTAAAAATTAAACGAAAATACACTTATAGTTATCTATTATTCTAAAGACATTGTAATTTTTTTACCAAACTTTCCGAATTTCTCACGACGCGTGACGGCCGTGTGTTGACGGCCCCTGTAACATTCTCAACCTTGTGACATTGTACCATTGTCACGAGGAACAACATTTGTCAGATACGGTATCTGTCTCTTGTCTATTGTGGACATGCAAATACTTGTATAGCTTGTCACTGTGAAACAAAAAAATGTCGACAACATAGTAGAAATGACTTTAGTACTTTTCTAACATTTATTATTATCGGAAGCGGCACTAAAGTGATGTATGTTATAAAAATGAAATTTGGGAGGCTACTGGAAAATTTCGTGAAATGATAAATCTCTTAACGTAACATCACGCTTGTGATCCCCGAAGGGGTAGGCAGAGGAGTGTAGTACACTCCCACATTTCACCAGTTACGTTTAAATCCCATGAAATAGGCAGTGAGCCTGTTGCCATATACCGGGCACAATTCCAGATTCCGAGTCACTACAGGAAATTCTAAATTAGAAAAATCGAATAGCACTCGACGCGGGATTTGAACCCAGGACCACTCGATCGGTAGACGCG
>DWME01000411.1:0-34368 GCA_018244795.1 Parelbella ahira ahira | reverse complement strand
CACTATAACTGCTACAACCACTCAATGAGCTGTCTATCTGTCAATCATTTTAACTCCAGTCTACATTGTAGGATATTTCATTTAATAAACACGTAGTTTTCCGTTTCCTTTTGGAGTACTAGACTCATCGGAAAAATATTTCGCTGATAATTTGACAAGTGATGTACCAGGAACCGGTGTTAATTGAATCAATATGCCACAGTAAATTAGTTATTCGATTTTTTATGGCTGGACAACAACGTGGTAATAGTACTTGCATAATCTGCTGGATATCACAGCGGCCTCTTGCACTAATTGCAATTGTTAGTAGAATTATATGCATGCGGAAATGTTATCCGCGACTGCGAGTCGCCGGCAGTGTGGTACACGATATAATAACATATTAACAATAACAGTAGATATCAGAACTAATTATGAATGCTAACAAAATTATTTCAAACACACAGCTATAACGCCTACAAAAAAGTACATTAAAACTGTTCCATTAGTAAGCTCACTACTAACAATTTCAATTGAAGAACGCGACATACTATTCCATTGTATAGTATTAGGTAGGTATATATCACTTCGTACTAATGGAGCGGAGAGATGTTCGAAAAATGACGGCGACAATAAACTGCATTTTTAAATGCAAGTAAATGTTCTATCTACGTCTCAGCAGGTACACCATTAACTCGCTTCTCCAATTTCTTTAAGTAAACATTAGGTTCAATCTTCGCGCAAGGAACCAGACTATCCTCCCCCTCCTTAGAAGAGGATTCGTGGATCTCGCTGTAGAAGAACACAGACAATTTCCTTCTGAGTACACTTTCTAATTGAACATTGGGCTAAATAATTCAATTTTGTGTGATATTCATATTTCACATAAAACACTTCAATCAAATAATTATCATTCGGTACGAAGCCGTTTTACTATATTTCCGGTAAATTAATTGGTAATTAGTAATATAACGCCTGTAATCCCCGAAGGGGTGCAGAGGAGTGTAGTACACTCCCACGTTTTACCAGTTACGTTTAAGTCCCATGGAATAGGTGGTGAACCCATTGCCATACACCGGGAACTTCATTCGTGCAATTTTTTATTAACTTTTGGCCTTTATAAAGATAAAAGTCAAGTCGAATTTGAGATTATATAATTGGCTAAGTCCGTTCCAAGTTCCTAACTTGCATTTTTTAACTTGTTGGCAGTATACATCGGAGTCCATCGTTTACTATCAGTCGTTTTTCTAAAGCAATACAGGTTCTTTTATGATGTATGTTACTGTAGACGATCCCATCTTCGCCGCCAATGATAATTCGTTACATGAAAGGATCGATTGCATTTTGTAAAACAACACGTTTGAAAAGAGTATCGAATATATTTCCTTCATTCTATTTCGTTCAATCATACAAATCAAATAATCAATCAAAACAAAGATCAATTGGTTTCAACGAATCCACGCCGTCTTGTTTTTCAATCGTCATACCTTATAGAATTATCCTCTTGACATTTTCTCGCACAGATTTATCGCGATCCGCCTCAGTTTCAACTAAACAACCCGTAACACTATTTTTCAATGTTGTAGATAATCAAAATGCGTATCTCGTTCCATATTGACTTAGCGACGAAACTATAGTTTGTCGTAGTCTCAATTCTGACGCGGTACAAAGGGTCCGTAATCTGTAGTTTACAGAGAAGAGCCCTAACATCTTTATACAAAAGGCAATACGACTTTATATCAACCATGTCATCTCATCGATATAGGGAATATTGTTACAACCCAGACCCAAAAATGTCTAAGCTTTAAAATTTGCAAATATATAACAAACTAGATGCAAAAGACTATGATAACATTTGCAAATAATCATCATCATCATCATCATCAATCCTTTCATCGTTCCTCTATAGGACTACCACTCTGGCGAAGCGCGGATCGGTACAGTTGGTCAACCTCACACGTAGTAGAGAACATTATGAAAAAATCTAAAGTTTCTGGAAATAAATGCTTAGAATATAACAAATTGATTGTAACGAAAATAAAATTCAATATTTTAATGGTGAAAATATAACAAAATAATGAGGGAAAATATTGGGCACGCAGCCGAACTGGTGGCGACTCCAACAACGAGAACAAAACACCTGAAGAAGAGGTGAACGAATACTTGATGAAGGCGATTGACGCGCGCTCCATTGACCGCCTGCGTGCTGAGCACTGCCGCCCCTTCACTCTCACTTTCCGCGACATCAAACTCGAGTTCAAGGTAAGTTGTAATAAATACAATTCTCCCTAGAAATATCTAAATACATATAGGTTATACTAATATTATCTTCATATAACCTACTTTCATTTAGCGCAACAATAAAGACAAAAATTTACATTGTTTATTCGTGATTACAGCCATATTTATTTTGCGTTAACTTAATTGAATGACAATTTATTGAAATATCGTTTACATGGTTATGAGTCTGACCAAAATAGCGAAATATTATTAAAATGTGCTCAATCGAGCTATGTGGAATCACGAAATCGACCACAGATTTCCGTATCCGGACAACAGTATTTATAATTTATATACTTTGTTTAAATGACAGATTCTGTAGAATTTCAATAACATCAACATATTATCATCAGAATTTAGAATTTAAAAAAAACAATAGCTCGCACCCTCACCTAACTCATTGAAAGTCCTATTTCAATAGCCTATTTTAAACATAAAACCCTCTAAAAACGGAGAACACACATACCTCATTTAATATTCAGTAAATAAATTATTAGATACTTAACGGACGACATCAAGTCATGTAATTAGAAGAGTATTATCCCCTAATTAGACGACCCATTGTCAATTTAGAAAATCATCCTTTTATTTGAAATTTCTCCGCTATTTCTGTACTAATAAACATCACATTTACTTTTAATACGATTTTCTTTAAACCTGTCTATTAAGTGTAATAATATGAGTAGATTGGGTTCTAAAACTTGAAATTATAATTTTAATATTGTTACATTATAAATAAAATATCTTTAAATTACAATATCAATAGATATCTATTATAAGTATTCGTGTTACTGCTGTGTTACTTAAACACATTACCATTTCTACTTTATTACATTTTTGCTTTACAATAAACAATTAGAATCTTTTGATATATTTATAAAATAAAATAATTAATAACTGTCACAATCGTCAATATTTTTTACTTCAGCTGGCATCTCTTCTAAGAATGGAGTTGTTTACGGTCCCCTTATACCAAACAGGACAAGCGCTAATTGGCAGACTTTATATACATTGGAAAACATACCGAAAAACTAAAATACCTGTAATTTGGTGATGTGAAAGTTTCCTCTCGATGTTTTCCTCAATGTTATAGCGAGTACCTAATATTAGCCGTAGTTATGAAACAACCTTTTATTGTCAATAATCAAACGACACTAGATAAAATAATATAATTTGCTATTAAATACGCTGTATAAGATTTTTATAATATTTAAATTAACTATACATCTAAGTTATTTAAAACCAAAAGTAAATAAATTAAAATATAAAGTAACCGTAATATTAAATACTGACACATTTTAAATAAAGATCTCTCGTTCTTGATTTCTTCTTCAGTGGCTTATCCCATTTGTAATACAGATATTAGAAACCTGCGGAGTAAATCCTGTTGCCGACGATAATTGGGAACTAATTACGCCTGGAGGCGCTCCCTGGCCCAAATGTAAGAAGGTCCAAAACGAACGGGAGTATCTTGGTTGTGTTTCTTGGACTGTACTGATATTCTGCGGACTGTTCCTTTACACATAATTCTTAGATATTATGGCCTATTTTGAATCCTGAACATGCATTAACCGCGCCAAATTACAGAAGTTATTGTAGGATCCATTTTTATTTCTTCAAAACAACTATCAGAAAATACCGAAATGAAATCCCGTGAAATTATCAAAAAATGCGCATAGATTTAATATGTGTACATTATAAATGCTCTTTTACTCAATCTATTAATGTCATTGTTTTCATGAATTCATAATTAATATGATATACCTTGTCATGACAGTGTGATTTAATAATGCACGTGAGCGATACATTGGATTATTAATTATATTATGAGATTCAACGATCATATTATGTAGAATATAATATTGTTGATATATCGTATTTGAGTAATTTAAGGTATTCATTATTCTGTATTATGCTTATTCCTGTAGTCACCTGTTTTTATATATGTATCAGTGTATGTAATGTAAGTACAAATGATATACGTCTTCAATAAGTACCTAGATGTTCGAAAACTCTTTTAGACCAGAAAAACAGTCGGATATATTTGATAAAGGATTACTTCGGCATGTCAGCGGATCACTCCATTACTTACATGGGACGAGTTTTCATAGATCAAACGCCAATACGTGTTCAATATAACGCTGTGGCCTACATGTCTACAAGCCCGACTCCATAATACAACGCCGAAATAAATTCCAAAGTTAAAATGTTAAAGTTTATTCAACATCACGTAAAAGTGTTTGACGAGGAAAATTGGATTTTGACGGTGCGCTAAAAGTTGTCAAGTAAATTAACTTTCTGTTTAATTTTTTACACAAAAAGGGGTTACTTTATTTAAAAGGTGTAATCCTCTTGTAAAAAAAAACTTTTAGATTAATTAACGACATCTTAAGATATCATAATAGCCGGAAAGTAAAACAAGGGATATTCAACTCATTAAATTGTATTACTGAATACTGTATTGTTATGTCATATTTATCCGCAGAGAAAATGCTTGTTTTTTTTTATTTAAAACGTTTGGTAAGTGCTAAGTATACAAGTTGCAAATTTTTCTTACAGTACACCTTGGAAAGGGACAGAATGTTGAAGATCTATTTCCTCTGCACGTTGCTCATTTACTTTTGCATAAACCTCATACAGCTGATCGTCTACGGACCGTAAGTCAATTTCAATTTCTAAATCATTTAATTTCAAAATTAATTTCAATTTCGTTTGACGCCAATAGTCAATTTGAAAATACAGCTTATAGTTCGCACGCCTACTAGTCAATTACCATTTTAAAGATAGAGAACGCTCTTGGGACGCTTACAATGTTTATAGACGTGATGATTTCCTTAAATTTAAGATCTGTGTATTGAAGCTAGAATATATTTAGCCGTTCTGGAAAATTTACAAAAATAATTTAAATATTTTATAGTTAATATGACATTCGAAATATGAAATAGTGTTATACCTAGTAGGTAAATTAATCATTCAATACTTTTCTTCTGGAATATTGTTCTTGTGTTTAATAGGTATTTTATCTACCAAATTACTTACAATTTATGATTCCAAAATCTCTTGACGTGTTTGCTTTGTTACAGTTCGTACCCGAATCTCGCCACGATGACCGTCTGCGCTGTCGTGGTCATCGTCATAACGTACCTGATTCTCTGCGATGAATTGCCCGTGAGTGCTATATACATATTAATATTAATAAAACATTTAAAAAGCTAATTATTCTTTTACATTTGCAAAAGTTAGAATAAATCATAGATATTTTTTCGAAAATTTAACTTAATTTAACTTTTTTTGGTACAAACAATTCTACAATGCAAAATAAAATTGAACTATTGAGTCTTATTATTGCCGTTCATTACATTGAACATTCATACTTAACAGGGACGGTGTGTTGTAGCACCGAAACTCTTATTCGATTATCCCTAGCCGTTCTATCAAGAGTACTAATAATTACCTATATGAATAGAGCTGTTCATTTTTTATTTCATGGCTTTCCACATTACCCGCAGAACATCCCCAAGCGCATCCAAAACTTCTCCCAACGGGTCCACAATAACCGAAGACTTGCGCAGCTGATGTCGTGCCTCGTGGTCGTCGCCATCGCGTTACAAGTACAAATCGTGCAGGCACGTCAACATTATATTTAATTAATTCCACCATCGATACTTACATGTTCAATATACTTTAATACACTTGACCTTCCTTGGCATCACCGGGGACATCACTACAAATTCTACTCTTTAAACCTGTTCTAAGCGTATTAAAACTTTAAATACATAACATTATGCGCGCCCAATCTATTCCCATCCTTCATAACGCGTCTTTGAATTTTGACACAGGTTCTTGCTTAGGCTAATGTTGAAAACTCAATATTAAAATTCGACTTGTTTTCTACAGGGCATCTATCTCGCTACTGGAGAATATTCTGGAATCACAGTCGACAAAGGAAATGAAATGTGCCCCCTGAATGTGAATGAGGTACAGTGCAACACAGAATATTATTCTTACGGATCTTTTCTGACAGTTAATTAAATTAATCCAATAGTTGATTTGATTTCAATCGATCGATTTATCTATTGCTTTATCATAATACATTTTTTTTAAACTTTGTTACTCAGTACTACCTTCATCTGACACTGCTGCTTATGGTGCTGTACGCTGTGCACCAAATCCTCATCACGGTTCTCAAGACCCTGCTGCTGGTCTGCACCTGCGCTACGTACGTCGCCGTCATCGTGCACAACTACATGTACAACCCCGTAACTAACGACAAGTATGTAAATTACTCTTTCTTATTTTCTCTACTAATTATAGTTGGTCACTTTGAAGACGTTGCGGTACGCTTTCTCCGAGCAACGTACTGTTAACATTGCTATCGGTGTGTAGTATAACGTTCTGCGATTTCTAAACAAAATTGCGGTATGCAGAATATTATGTGAGGAAATGCTACTCGCCATTGCTACGAGTTATAATTCAGTCCTCCAGAAAGTTATCTTATTGAAGTTGAATGATTCGCATCTTGTTATGTATGAAAAACTTGGAATTATTTACAGATCGAAATGCAATACGGACTGGTATCAACAATGGATAAACATTGTGATTGCGGTGGGCGCCACAATTGCCCTAGTGTTACATTCACACCAGACCGAGAGCACGTATCGACTGGACTTTATCTGGAAGCTGCAAGCGAACGGTACGATAATCCCTTTTTTAACTTTGTTAGAAATTGAATATATTATTCTGGTCTGTAACATCTCTTGATTACTTTTTTTCTTAATACAGCAACCAAGTCCATAAATATTTATCTCATTTTTAGGCTCATTGTTCAATTAACGGTCAGGTGCTTTCCCATAATTCAATGATCAGTTAATTTAGTGTTCAGTTAAGATTTACACTTTAACTTTAATATAGGTCATTTCTGACTTTCAGTTGAAAACTGATGATAAATATCAAAAACAATTCATATTTATAGAATTATATATGTCGTTATTTATTTCTAAAATATGTGCTGATTTTAAAACAGAGGAGAAGGAGGAAATGGAACACCTTGAAGCCTACAACCGCAAGCTCCTGGCCAACATCCTGCCAGAGCACGTCGCCCAGCACTTCCTGAACAGCGACAAGAACATTGATGTAAGTATCAACATACGTAGCTGCTCGATGTTAAAAAGAACTCTTATATTTGCAGGCGACACCAGCTTTTCTTTAACATAACACCTTAAGTCCTATTCGTCCATATTTAGTACGTTTTCGCATCAATGGTGTATTTACGTACTTTCTTTGAGTCAAAACTTGTATTTACTTTGATAGCATCGCTCCAGTAATATTTAATGAAAACGACTAATGCAATCACTGGAAAAGTTATAAATCTTCATCCTGTCGCTGATAATCGAAACTGCGGTGCCGGTGGTGTCCCCATTTACATCCTCGACTACATCATGAACCAAAAACGTCTTCCGGCGACTGCCTCCGGACGGTGTCCAGAGCGGCAAGCTACATTGAGACGTTCGTGAAAGTTTGTGTTGTGTTGTGTGTCAGAACAGACGAAATCTAAGTTATTACAACGTGTAATAGGATAAAATTTCTAATGATGTTTTCAATATCCAGGAGCTGTATCACGAGCAATGCGAGTCGGTATGCGTCTTGTTCGCGTCGATCCCGAACTTCTCGGAGTTTTACGTGGAGCTGGAAGGCAATAACGAGGGCGTGGAATGCCTTCGACTCCTCAACGAGATCATTGCGGACTTCGACGAGATCCTCGCGGAAGAGCAATTCAAGTACATCGAAAAGATTAAGAGCACTGGTGCCACCTACATGGCTGCATCAGGTTTGTTTCTTTTGTTCGACTCTACATATAATTTGTATCTACGAGTAATTAAAATTGACTTTCAGTCATTTGATTTCAAGTACCTGATACATGGCTATTTTGGACGTTTTGAAACCTTACACTGTTGTCGCTACTCACGGCCCTGTTTATCAGCCTATATACTTACTCATGCAGCCAAAATGTAATTTCGAAAAAATGCAACTATCCTTTACCCGGACGATAATCGTAAAGCCTTATTTAATAGTAACTGCGTTACTTAATTAAAAGGTAAAAGTAAACTTTTGGATAAGTCTGTCGAATCTTTAGGCTTGACCTAGATCGACTATCTATATATTATATCCAACGATGCTCATGGCAATAACCTTATTTTCTGATCTTGCATGAAAAATTCCTTTCGTCAGGTCTCACCGTCGCTACTCGAGATCTCCGCGGCTTCCGCCACGTGACCGCGATGGCCGACTATGCACTGCGTCTCCGCGAACAGCTGCAGTACGTCAACGAGCACTCCTTCAACAGCTTCCGCATCAGAATCGGTATGCTCGCATCATTACAATCACAAGCTATGCGAAGCAGAGCGAACGGCGATTTACGAGAATGGCTATTTACGTTGTGCGCACAACATGATGTATGCACAAAAACTCGTACTTGCAAGTTTATTTCATATTTTTTTTGCCGAACGCCTGCGCCTTGCATTGCCGTTATTGTGAATCGTCATGTATTGGATTTTCTATATGTTTTGTACATTGCATACTTTATGTACATATACATGTATATGTATATAGAGAAGGAAGTCGAAAAACAAACTGTCATTGATAAGCAACATTTGGTAACGTTAAAATTCAAAATTTTGCAACGTTAGGAATGAACAATTGTTCCAACAGGCATCAATATCGGGCCGGTGGTGGCGGGTGTAATCGGGGCGCGCAAGCCACAGTACGACATCTGGGGCAACGCGGTGAACGTTGCCTCACGCATGGACTCCACTGGTCTACTGGACCACATCCAGGTATCACAAAAATGTTCATTGTAAATACATTCGATTCAAAAAATATTAACAATGTAATGTCGGACTTTGCTAGCGTGCGATTGTATTACTTCTATATAAAAATTAACAAATAACGAATTCTGGTTTATCGACTGAACAGCTTTTATATCTTACCTTGACTATGGTAGATATAGAAGTAACGGATAATAAAACGCAGCGGCAGCTTTTGCGACTACAAGACAGCGAACATTTTCTTTTAAAGTGACTTATAACGATTCTATCATATGCTATTGGTGTATACAGCAAGCGAGTTTACTTTTCCTAGGTGACGCACGAAGTGTATGAGATCTTGGCCGCCCGCGGCTACAGGCTTCGATGCCGCGGAACCGTGGACGTTAAAGGCAAGGGCAACATGGTAACCTACCTCCTCGATGGCATGGGCACGACGCAACTGAACAACGTTCGAGATCCCTACGATGTTCGTAACCATTTTGATAAATAAAAATATGCTCCAACAACTTTACTTGACAAACACAAACAAATATTGGACCCAACAATTATTTTGTCGTATAAATTAATTATATTAGACATATTTTAAGCTTACCGATTAAAAGCGGATTATAACTTTATAATTTTATGCGTGTGTACGCAGAACTACATAATCAGAAAAGTAACAGGATTTTTGGATAGTTAATATAGGTACAATTAAACAATACGAAGTAGACGTAACAAATTATCTATTGATTAAAACGATAGCAAATGGGCATGTTTTAAAAATTGCTTATGTATCACTTGTTATAGGACCCGCAGCCGTCGACTTCGTCAGCGGGCAACTTCTTGCCGCTGGAGCCGAATGACCCGATCGAGCGCCCCGAGCCGCGGCTGCTGGAGACGCTGTCCGAGGTGCACGCGGACGAGGATGGCGGACCGTCACCGAGGGCTTCCATTGCAAAAGGTATTTTTTTTATAAAAACAACGTACATTTTGTTTTGAAAATAATGATATCATTGTCACAGTGTTTTCTATTAACTAAGTATTCATATTCAGCATATTGGACTATAAAACTGCACAGGATTGAATTAATCACGAAAGTGATTCGTACTACTAGTTATGTATCAATGCCTCAAAGTTGATGTTTAGCATAGAGTGAGATTAGTAAAAAAATATTAACAATTTTATTACCTTTAACATCACACGCATAAAATATAAATGTCAATAGGATTGAACTGTTCTTACTTATGATTAAAACTTTACTTTCTTTCCACTCTAGTCTTTTTGCATTCATTGCAGACACCCTGAATGACACGTTCAACTCAACAATGACAAATGGCACGACGTCGTCCCGCGAAAGTCTCGCGAGCACTGTCCGAGCCAGGGTGCTGAAGCGCCGCATGGGACGCCCGCACTCTTTCACCGACATCGACCCGTCGTTGCTGGCCAGCCTAATCAACTCCAAGGCGTACTCGTTGGAATTCAGCAACGCATATTACATGGAGGCCGACGAAGAACCGATTCGTGTAGTTAGACAAACAGTCGTGACCACCGGCAGCAGCGGCGAAATCGAATCGTTCCTGCCAGAGAGGGAACCTCGGCGTAGCGTCAGCCTGATGGACTTCATCTTCCGCCGTAAGCGACGCACCAACACACCGGTTAACGTAATCGAGAACCCGATGAACACTGTCTAAAAACGTTCACCTTTAATATTTTGTTTTACACGTTTTATGTTATGCTCTTATGTATTTTAGCTATAACGATGCAAGCAAAGTTCGTATTTTATACATCATCATCAGCCTGTCACAGGGGAGGCCTACATCATACTGCGGGACGCAGGTCTCTCCTAGGAGGTTTTTTCCCCATCATCCCACGCTGGGCATGCGAGTTGGGGATCGCAAAGCACGGCTGCTCGCACCTCCTACGCTGCAACCCGTAGACGGTATGTATGAACCAGGATCTGCCAGCGCCGGGCTTAGTCGCCTCATACTACACCCTGGTACCGGGGCATGGGGACGCGTGATGCATTGCGTGACTTTGTACATTATAGCATATTTATGAAACTACATAATTTAACTGATGTTTAGAATGGACAACTCACTCGGACATGACTCACGGATTTGACATATATTTTTACCCGGATTAGACATATTTTACTCGGATTAGACATATATTTCTCGGATCAGACGTACGCCTCTCGGATTAGACATATACTCGGATTAGACGTTCACTCGGATTTGACGTTACTTAACCTTAACCAGTTTTGGCATATTTAACTGGATTTGACATTCTCCTTGAATTTGACTATTTTTATTCGGTATCGGCGCTCTTACATCCGGTACGACATTCCGGGCAACACGTACCTCATCGCATCCCCGCTCGGAGCGGCGCAGGCGGTGCGGACGCGGCTCGTTCGTACTGTTATGTGTCAGATATCAACGGATTATATACAAGACAATGCAACCTTCACCGCCAACCGCGTGTGATAATTGCCTAACTCTTAATGCCTAATGCCTAATGTAACGGGATAGGAACGCGAATATTGTCAACAGGTAACGTGCGATGATATTGACTTTCATAAGTCATATATTGCGTTACCTACGCATAAAATTAATTTTTAAGAATTAGCTCTTAAGTTTCATCGTAATATATAAGTATCCTATCGACATTTATATATAGGTAGGTTTATGTGTTTAATAACGTAATACGATAGAACAAACAATTCCATCGCTTAAAATATGACACATGAAACATTATAATCTTGTTGTATTAAAAATGAACGCTCGGATAACGAACGTTTCACAAATATTTGGCACGTTGTATTTTGTAGGACTTTTAAAAATATTTCAAACGCGTAGATGAAATTTTCTAAAACTGTATACTAAAACAATATATTGTGTACCAACAGGGTCATAGGAAATTCTAATCGACCTTACAAAGGCATGCGTTTAGTAAAAAAAAAACTAATGGAAAATTATACGATTGATTAGATAATTATACATACGAAACGATCAGGGTCTACATCATTGCAAGGATTATGATTTTCTTATGAACCTGGCCTTTTACGTAACCACCTCGGCAAACTATTTCATGTTGAACTCGTACCTTACACAAGCTTAAATAGAAACCTCGATATAAAACTAAACAATTATAATAGTGTATGAAGGTTTTACAAGCCCGATAGACATGTATAGGGATCATATAAACGCGCAGATATATTTCTGCTAAATAGAGCTTATTTATTAAGCCGATTGATTAATACGTAAGCGCTATTTAAATATTATCAGTAGAGCAACAGCAACGTGAAATGAGTCGAGTTCAATTTGATAATAAAGTCAACATGTCAATATTCCCGCGTAAAAACCTAGCAATTATGATTTTATCGTAAATGGAATTAACGTAAATCTGTTATTTAAATCAACGTGACAATCGAATTGGCTGTAAAAAACAACATTTATAAAGTACTCAAAATTTTAAAGTAACGAGCTTAACAGAACTATTTATTATCTTCTACAGTTTACATACTTATATAACTATTTCGTATTTAATCAGATTGAAGTTAAAATTCGTATTTAATGCTTGGGTCGTTCATGTCTTCGTTATATGATGTTATCGTAAATTTAAACGGTTATCGCAAATTTCGAATGCTCAGTCATAAGATTTCATTAAATATATATTGGGTAGGTCCGTTACCGCTTCTACTTGTGAAAGCCGTTAAAATGTTTAATCTCTTTAAACTGGACGCCGCATTTCACATCTAAAATAACAAACTGACGGTCATAAAACTGCAAAAATACTTAACACAAATATTCGATACTTTAAAAATTGATTATTCAAGATAAAATCCTTCATATTTCAAAATTGTAAAATTTAATTCATTAATATAGTGTTTGTTCAGAACTGAAAGGAAATGGCTACGACAAAGTCATACTATTCAGGAAATTTAAACTCTATATGATATACCTACTGCATATTTTAATCTTTACACGAAACATCTGTACTGCTGGTACAGGAGCTCAGCCAAAGGAACAATCTCATTGTTAATTAAGAATTGATAAAATACGAGTATTATTAAGTATATAATAAATAGCTATGTTAGTTGTGCGTTCGAGCCGAAGTAAATGTCTGTAGGAGCTTGATATTATCAGATATTAGCGTCTAGTGCATGTTTAGTGTAGAAGCTGTATCTTTTCGCTTCAAAAATATAAAATAAAAAAACCAAAAAAAATTCGCTTTAAGTGGTAGGATAATCGTTAGATATAAGGAGTTTTAATAATATTATTGCAGTACCAGTGTAATTGATGAATTCAACGTTCACCGTGAAAGCATGTTCTGCACTGTACCGGTGGCGCTTTTCTCTGTTTTGCATTGAACTGCTATAATATTATTAAAACATCAAAATTCATAGATCATTCATTATGTTATATTAAATTAAAATAGCAATAGGAGCATCCTCACATCGTGTCACTAAGCAAATCGCAGTAATAACTGCGTACCTAATTACAATACTGATATTTATGATGTCCCCCATCTAAAAACATCCAGTTTCAGATCATATTATTGTAACCACTCCTAAAATGTAATATTGACATTCGAATTGGTTTATAAAAAAAAATACATATTTAATATGGCGTTTTGAAATTACAGAATGAATCAAATGATGAAAGAAAGAAGATAGATTTGGGATTGCTTAAATGTTCACGCAATGATAAATTCTTCTAATGTGACAAGCAGTGAATAGAGTGGTTTCAATAATATGGTAGCATATTGTAGGCGATGTTATGAACAACACTACGGGTAACTAGCACATCGTAACCAAATAGTAGTCATATAGTTTAATTATACGTCTATATTCATAGTATACGATATAAATGTTAGGTTAGGTTAGGTTAATCTCATTATCATCAGCATCACGTAGGTATATTAATTATCATTGTCTATTTAAATTGTAATAGATATGTAGACAGGTAGACGTGTCCCGAAAATTTATCTCAGAGTTCTCAAAATCTTGCATGATCTATTTATATCATATACACATAATTCTTTAGTATAGACTATTGTTAATAGGATTCCTGAACGCGCAGCCAAGACAGTGAAATAAATTTTAATACAGATCCGTTTAAAATTATCTAAGATGTGTTATCTCATGCTCCAGATATATGTAACTCAGCTTGTTATATCGTGGTCTCATAGAAAAGTAGCTTGTTTACTAAAACTGATATCGATGTTGTAGTGTTGTAATGTATAATCTAATATGTTTATTAGCTATGTTATTGCGAATTATAATGAATTCGATATCTATATTTTCCAATAACGACTTCTAAATTACATTGCTGTAAGAACAAATTTAGTGTCAAATTTGAATTTCAGTTCGATTAACTGTACTTTGTTCGTTACCGTTATACTGTGCGATGCTGCGGCTTATTGTGGCTTATTAATTTCATCATCATCAACAGCCTACTCCCGTCCCCTGCTGGACATAGGCCTCTCCAACGGCACGCCACTGAGCTCGATCTTCAGTTCTTCGCATCCAACCACTGCCCACCACTTTGCGTATATCGTCACTCCACCTAGCTGGAGGGCTTCCTACACTACGTTTGCCAAGTCGCTTATTAATTTAGAACGCCGTATTTGTAAGTCATGTAAGATTTTAACCGTACTGTACGGAACTGGAATTCTGGTCTCCTTCTGACAGTTTCCGGCTACCGGAAGTGCCCGGTTACTATCTGATACAGTCCATCTTGTTTTGCAATCGAAACGAATTTGGAATTGTCTATATTTGGAATTCGTGTGTTCACCACTTTACTCCACCACCGCAAAGTACAGTTACATCGTTCTTTATTTGTTTTCTGAGAAAAGTAAGAACATTTGTTTCATATCCAAATTCCATATACTACAATATTTGAATTTCCTGAATACGATATTTTAAAAATATATATAGCTTACATTTTACTCGTTGAAATTAGTAGATTATATTCATAATAATTGTTTAAAAATCGTAGATTTCAGTATATTTCAAATATATCATTGTTTGTAAATAGCTTATGTGCGCGCTTTTGCTAAGGCTCTAATTACGGACGAGTAATGTATTGGCTATAACATCTACATTGTTTCTATTCGATGAAAAATTCCTTTATACATTTCAATATCTTCTTAAAAAGTATTTTATTCGGTATTTTTTACGCATCTTGACGTGGTTCGCATCGTTCTGGGGAGAATTAAACATCGCGGGTTTTTATTACATTTTGCCGGTACACGATTATCTCAAAGTGCTATTCAAAATCATATTATAACTATACTTCCATAGACTAATTCCGTGATTTTTTTATAACACAATAAGAAAATATTTCGTTCACAATAAGAAAATATTTCGTTCCATTGTTCATTTATATGAACAGCTGTTTTATTTTCTCAAAAAAACATTCCCTTTTATATTTTTCAAATAGAAACGAAATTTAACTTGAGCTAACACATGTTATCTCAGAGGTCTCAAATATTTTTTTTAAAAGGTCCAAATAGATTCACCGGTTCATGAGTACTCCCCAGTCGGATCCCACCACATATAAAAATTTCATTAGGTATGTGTGAATCATACAATTTTCTTATTTCTTAATGCCAAATGCCAAATAGTAAACAATAAATAATAACAAACGAACTGTTACTGCTGTCTTGAAATAAATAGACTGACACCCGTTTCTGTAACTTGCATGATAGAATAGACGCGAGTCAACGCGAGAACACAAGTCAACGCGAATATTCAATGAGAAATGTTACGAAAAACATGACATTTCTCCATTGAAGCAAAATTTATATAAAATAACAATCAAATATATACCCTTAAACATTTTTATGAAACATTGATAGCTATGGATGGTACCAGCGCCGTGAAATATTGCACTAATTCCATACGCATTCAATTAAAGATAAATTAAAAAATTAAACAATGAATTTACATATATGAATCCTATATCTCTCCATATGGAATGAAATTTCGATAACTTGTATTACAGTCGGTACCGCACTCAAGTGAAATTCAATAAACTCGACACAACACTCAGTACTCAACACAAATATCTTAATGGAATTGGAATATTTCAGGTTGTTATTATTACACATCTGTGGTTGGTATGTGCGTACTTAATTATAAGTAAAGATCTGGATAATTATACTCTGTAATTCCTTACACCTCGCATTTTTTTAATATACCTACTTATTATAATTTTTTTTTTTATTTTTTTAGTTTTAGAATTTGTTAACTGTACTTTATTAACTTTACTTTATTAACTTTACTGTTACAGTTAAGATGCTTTCGCTTCAGCTGGCTAATTATTAAATCGTTTTAATATTAAGTGTGTAGCTGTTAGAAATACTTGATGTTTTAACTATGTATGTAATTTTGATGTGTAGTTGAAACCAACATGTAGGTATTGTTGGTTGGTAGATATTTTCGCTATGGCCTAAATCATTTTTTTATTTTTGTTTCCGGGTCTTATAGCACAATAACTGTAGATGTTATATTATGTTCGTATACCTACGTGTAGTTTCCATTCACTGTGTATTGTTTCAACTGCGTTTATTAATGCTAATGCTCAGCTAAAATTGGGCCGATTTCTCTTAAGGATAGTATTTAACGCATAATTTTATATTAACACTTAAATAATTTTCTTCGTGAGAATTGTTTAAAGCGAATTTTCAACTACTTATAAAAGATGGCTTACATCCAGAGAAGAATAGATACGGGACAATGATGATTATTACAGTGATGACACTTATTAAGAACTATCCGATTTCTGAGCTACACGAGAAGCTGCGATGCATATTACAAAAAAGCAACTCAACTATCAATTTATTGCAGATATAATGCATTCTTATTACAGCTCTCTATAAGACATTCTGTTTCTAATTGAAAAATCTAATTTCTGATAAAAGCAGATTTTCAATTTCTTTTTACCACTGAACTAATACAGAACAGAATTTTATTCGACAGTTCAATAATATCTTAGTGTCAATGTTCACGTTAGTAATCAAATGACCAATCATAGTTTCCCCGAAAAAACAATTATTATAATAATAGACAAGGCCATTACTCTGAGAAGCTTAGTGTGCTTCTTATGTACAGGTATAAAAACCAATGAAATGCTAATTTACTTCTTCCGTAAAAAATTTGGGCGCAGTAAAAATTAAAAATACCTATTCAAAGTGCAATTTTCTAAAGCATAAACGAAGAGAGATTATTTAGCATACAAAGGATTTATTTAATTTTTTGTCCATAAATAATTATGCGTTTAAGTACTATCCTGATTAAGCGACGATATTAAGTGGTATAGGATTGTTTATTGGATGGATTGGATAGGATAAGGATATCGGTGTGTATGAAATGTAAAAACGCTCGCAGCCATTTTCAAGAATATTTTCATTAGATTAGTTTAAATCTAGCTGTATTTTAACGAGATGATCGGTAAATTATTTCACAATAACTGAATAAGAGAAGCGAACAAAATGATACGTCAACTTATGTTCACTTCGCCTAATTTTCCATTGTAAGTGTTCGCAAATCATCTCGTATAAATATGGAAGTTTCGTTGAAACAGTATATTTGGTATCCTCATTTTGGCAACAAAAACCAAAAATCAGTACAGTCAAATTTTACTTATATTAATTTCGTTTAAGTGCCAAAATAAAATATTATGTTTTGTTATATGTTAAGCAATTTTTTAACTTTAATTTAACAAATTTCATTTGTTTTAAATTGTTAAACTTAAATTAGTTGTGTAAGAAATGTATAATAGGTACTAGACGATCTGAATTAAACGCAAAGATGAGATCACCTACAAAGAAATTTTCACAATGTATACAACACTTGATCCTCGTATGTTTTCGATTTGACGCAAGGTTGTTATATCATGTATCATATAATTTCGCAATAAACACGTCGAGAGTCAGTTTGCCATTAAGGGTATCGAATATATATAGCTAAAAGTGTCACAACGAAGTAAATATCTAAAAAACAGTAGTATTCGATACCCTGACTAATTATATGACGTTATTTCAATCAATTTAGCAACATAAGTAGGTACATCATAAGCTGAACCAATGCATTATCAAGTTACGACCGACATACTTACCCAATGTTAACATGATACTTGATCACCTTTCGTTTAATTGAAAACATATCAGGTAAAAAAATTTAAGTCAACATGTTTATTAATTTAAAATTTAATATTTTGAACAGTCAGTGTCAAATACTGTGTGCAAAAAACGTATCACAAAAATAATAGCTTTAAATAATTTTAACGAAACAAATTTGTCATGAGTGAAAATCTATCAAAAGATGTTGAAAAGGACAGGTTTCTCTTTAATTTAACTGTTCTGTACCGGTATTTATTTTATTGTACAGGTTAATTCTTATTTTACTTGTATTAAATCGAACTATAAATTGGATCTACTGTGCTCATGTTTGATGCTGATTGTACTAAAAAATTATGCCATTTTTATTGTCAAGTAATATTTTTAGTTGTACTTTTTGTTGTTTCTGCAAAATCGTGTCATTTCTATGTCGTGACTCAGACTTTGAATTATGATTATGAAAAAATACGAACTGTAGGTATAAAAGAATGTTTATTTCGCATCATTTAATGATGCGAAAAGTTTTCGAAGGATATAGAGGGTTGGAATCAATGGAAATGTAAGGTGTCGAAGAATCGGTCGAACTATTGCTTCTATTTTTAATAAAGCTTACATTTATATATTAAGTACCTATTGCGATTTATGTCTGTATTTGCCTATTTCAATATATATAATATATGGTGTTTATGTATCATTACAGTGTCGTTTTATTTATACATAATATAACCTTAAAGTCCCCTTATCAAGTACTTTCTTCTATAATACTATCAAGTAAATGGTATCAAAATTAAAAGTAAAATATTAAAGTAAATTTACGTAACATCACGCCTGTAATCCCCGAAGGGGTAGGCAGAGGAGTGTAATACACTCCCACATTTCACCAGTTACGTTTAGTTCCCATGGAATAGGTGGTGAGCCTATTGCCATACACTGGGCATTGATCCAGACTCCGAGTCACTACTAGAAATTGTAAATTAGAAAAATCCAATAGCACTCGACTCGGGATTTGAACCCAGGACCTCCCGATCAGCAGTCGCGCTTGCAACCACTCGACCAACGAGGCAGTCAAGTAAATTTATGTTTTATTAAATTGTATTTTTTTATCTAGCCACTTACATGTTATATACCTAGTATGGAATGAATTTTAAGTTTGAAACCAATTCCAAATTTAATTGTTGCCATAGGTAGTACATGATGTATGTGGCAATACCGATAGTTCAGACATCTCGACGAATCAATGTTATACAAAAGTTATAGGTGTATGTGCTAAGTAAAAAAGATTATATTTTTCAGTGTTCTCTGCCTTTCTCGTAAAGAACTTAGCGTGACATATAAAGCTTGGCAAAAAGTCTTGAATCGGAACTAAAATTTTTCATTGTAGGCAACAATCCTACTGTTACGTCACGTCAGTACAAGTTGTGTCATTTCAAAGATTTCCTCTAATAGCGCGTTTGTATAATTTTGATACTTTTTGTTAACATTGCGTATACCCTATTAGATATACTATACGTATATAATAATACAAATTGTTCATATAAAATAAATATTGTCCATATAAATATCAGTGTGTAATTTTTTGTTACCTTTCGTGCTTTTATTTGAACAGATACATTGGAAGGACTTTTTGATTTTGCATGATATTACTCTGGTTCACGGGAACTAATTCGCGGGAAGAAGCAAATAATAATCAGAAGTCTATAGAGATATTCCTCGTTAAATAATGATAGCACCTCATAAAACCAGTCAATGTGCACATTAATTAAAATTTGTAAAATAAACAAAGTATCGAAACCGTTCTTGTCATACTATAAAGGGTTGCAATATGCATTATGGTAGCGCCCCTGTAACGGTGGCTCGTAGGAAAAAAAGTATTGATACATTTTTTGTAGATTATTTTATGATTTACAATTTTTGTCTGAGATATTTTTATGATAAAACTTACCGTTTCGCGGAAAATCGGGAAAAACTCATTTTTTGACCTTTGACCTTGAATAAAATTTTTTCCATACAGGGGAAAGATGGGGAACTTTCAAATTTTATTTTTAATCATATTTATAACAACCTTACTGATTTTCAGCTTGATGGGAATTTATGTAACTTCAAATGTCTAAATTGACCGGGCTACAGAATAATTTACACTATTGTAAAGGGTAATTACGATTGACGGTCTAGTAGCATGGCCTCAGTTTAAAATGCAATTGCCATTAATTAAATTAAAAGGGCAATCGGTTAGCCGGGTAAAAAATCTCCAAATAAATTTATCTAATTTTTTTATTGTTTCACGATACACTTGCCACTATATAATATTTAGCACGATTTTGTAAAAAGTAACATCTGTTAAAAATCTAAAAGCCAAATCATGAAAATGGCAACCTACATCAGTAATGCCAACATAGGCAAAAACACCGATCAATGTACAGATTCAAATATACTGGAAGCATTGGATCAATGTACCCTGTCTGCTGTAGTAGCGTGAACAGCCAGTTATACTTAGAACCTAGAACCAAAACGCGCACTCGCGCAGTGAACCTTTCTTTTTTGTCGAACTGGGAGTGTACCGATCGGCTTGAGTAGGAGCTAGGCAGACAGATGTACTATTGATTTAGTGCTTACCGAAATCATTGAATTTCACACAAAAGGCGTTGGAAATTGGCATTTTACGTCTAGTACCCTCATAATTTACCGCACAAGGACGCCGGGGTGGTTGCTTCGTCTGACTCTGTTTTTCTCTAGGCAGCTGTTGTAAACCTAAATCGTTACCATGGATTGGATGATGCCTGTGAACGAGATATTGAAAGATGACGTCACCAAAATAAACTACAAGCTGATGCCTCCTCGCTTCAAAGGAGACATACAAGCTGTAAGGTGAGTTTTGAGAAATATTATTATTAAAACTTATAACGAAAATTATTACTTCCTATTTAAGGAATTTTCTATGTTCTCATCGAGATATAATGTATTAATTTTTATTTTCGATCCGTAACGTATAAATGGACTTATAACTCAAGACTGTTCAAGCATACTGATGTTATTCGCACCAGCTGGGTTTCCCCAGATTACACTTCAACTGACGATGACACATGCGGTTTTATTGTGTGGATTGTACTACCATCATATATCATAATTAAAAATTTGAAATCCATGTATAGTTTTAGTTAAAACTACCCCGGATAAAAATTAAGATAGGTAGAAGTAATATAATTTATGCGGGAGCAAAATTATATAACTAAGTGCCAAAAGATGTGAAAGATGCGACTTTGCTTAACATATAAAAAAAAATCACTTCCATATGTTTATTCCATAATTACTCTATATAACGACTCTTAATATTTGACAGTGTTTAACTATTTTATTTACACGCTTTTACTTATACCACAGCCCAATATGCAAAGTAGTGAATTCACATCTTATTCAAACCAGCACAAGTGGAAAAAAAAAATTTACAACCACTCACACTGGGACCACCATGTATCTATCACATTTTATATTGTTCTCATGTAAGTGATGATTGTCTCTATGAGAAATATAGTTCTTTAAACCTAAAATGGTGGTGATGATGAGAAATAGGTAATAGTCAGTAACAGGTATTGTACACTCATTGGGCTTCATTGACATTAAGACAAAGGAATCTCAAGCTTGTAATCCCTGAAGAGGTAGGCAAAGGAGTGTAGTACACTCCCATATTTCATCAGTTATGTTTTATGTCCCATGGAATAGTCGGTGAACTTGTTGCTATACACCGGCCACAGATCGTAGGCTCTGAATCACTACTAGAAATTTCTAATAGAAAATTGAAGTTAAAAAATCGAATAGTATCAGACCCGGGATTCGAACCCAGGATCTCTCAATCGGCAGTCACACTTCGCAAACATTTTATCACCAATGCAGTTGTTTATCTGGTCAGAAATGGGTAATTAAATAGCCTTAAGCTCCTATTTTTACCAAAATGTTGAAGTTATTCTTTGACTTCATCGTGATTCGTTCCTTGACTGCAGAGGACGGCGGCTCTTTTGTGGTGTTGAAATTATATTGAAGGTAAAATGATCTGGTTTGCCCGCAGACAACACTACTACATTTGTGCTAATAAGTATCAGTTCTTGTATAGTAGTATTTCAGTATGAAAAGTGTTTGAAACAAGACACATACAAAGCTCAATATACTACAAGTGAAACATCAGGACAGTTACAATGCTCCCTGGTCTGAGGTACGAGTCCAAAGTGCCAACATCAAAAATTTAGTTTCTGCCTCATTGGTCGAGTTTATGTAAGTGGCAGTACTAATCGAGAGGTCCTTGGTGTTGGCTACAGTTGGTATTGTCTAACTTATTTCCTAGTTGTAATTTGGTCTGCATTCACACTGGTTGTATGCCAATGGGCTCCTTCCTGTTTCATGATTTGACTTATAATGTCATCTCGGATCAATTGTGGAACTGTACTACACTCCTCTGTCTACTTCAGGTATTATAAATACTATAAAACATTTAATAATGTTTAAATCAACATTATCATTTTATTAACAGGATGATGCAAGATAGCCTTAGTAAGCTCATAGATATGTTGGGAGAGAAGTCTGCATCTACACAAGGTCTAAACCGAGTCATCACTACAGCTGAAAAATTACGCCAGTCAACATCACATGTGTTGTACCTGCTAAAGGATGCAAAAGGAAAAGGGTGAGTACTAAAATTGAATAACTTTTAACTTGATTATCTTTCAGAATACTTGAATCGCTAAACACAATTATTCGATACATATTATATGCTGATCAAATACTTTAAAATGTACTAAATATGCCATGCAATTGTCATCTTAAGGGCATATACATATAAATGAAAGTTTTCCCTGAATATAGTGAAATATTTTTAGGCTTATAGACTAGCAAATTATTTCTGTCTTAAAGGAGACTTACATTCTGTCTTATAGGTATATTGTTGAGATGACATGATTATTAAAAATATTGCTTAATTTAGGGTTTTCATCACTTTAAATAAAAGCTAACTACATGTTACAAACTTTTAATAAGTTTTCTGTGTGAACACTATCATTACTTCAGTAATGAAACTATAGCTCTTTTGTGTGCGAAAGAGTTAACTTAGGTTGTATCTAGAGTATATCTTAGCACATATTTTGCTAACCACATCAAGACCAGTTCATAGTTTGTAACAATATCTGTAATACATAGTAACTGTTATTTAGCTGTATCATACACCATATGTGAGCTTAAATTATATTTACAATTGCAGTAACAAGTGGGTGTTGTAGTAATAAATATTAGAACTGACATTCAATTCATTAGAAATGTTGTTGTTTTGGTTTATTATAAAAAATTTCATTTGTGTGGTTACATAGAATAATATCAATGTGGCTATGGTTTTATTAAAAAAAAAATAGTAATGAAAACATATCTTGGACAAAAAAGTTACTATAATTCTTGGTACTATTTAATCATTGATTATATTTTGCTACCTCTGATAATTTTACCAGTTTCAGTATGTGATTCGAACAAATTATATTCATACATAATTAAATTGTCATGATACATCCACCTAAACATTACAAATTTTATTGCTCTTAGATACATACATAGATCTCTGGACTAGTAGTTTCAAGCACAACTGTAGATTAAGAGGTCCTGGGTTCAATCCCCAGGTCAAGCAAAGTATTATTGGGATTTTCTAAATTGAATTTGCCAGTAATAGCTTACAGTCTGAATTTGTTTAGTGTATGGCAATGGGCCCACATCAAATTCTATGAAAAACTGGTGGAACATGGGAATACACTACTCTGCACTGTCTACCCCTTCAGTGAAACATGGCTATGAATTTGTTATATATATATAAATATTAAGAGCTGTGGAAAACCAATGCAACTGCGACCATTCTTTTCAACCTTTTCGGCAAAAGCAAATCTTAGTTTATGCAGTTTTTCTAATGTAATGGTTTCCAATGTGCAGCAGTTGAAATATTCAACTCTTTACATGTATAGACCATTATATTAAGGTGTCCTAAGTTGTGAACCATAAAAGAACATTTCAAGTTTCATTATTGCCATCGGTAACAATAATTTATTGAGAATATACATTATAATATTTTATGTGTTCATTGCTGAGCCATCATTGATTGTAATTACACTCATTATTTGTTGAAGTATACACAATGAAATTGTGATGTCATTGTATAATTAGCTTCGAAATGATTTAAGTCATAACATCCAGTGCTCCTATTGGAGTTTTTATAGAAGTAAGTGAGGTTGTCAGAAACTGCACGAACTGAAATTTTAATGGAACGGTTCCTCGCGAAGAAAACGTCTTGTAATATATGTAACTGAGCTGCCAGCGCCATAGATTATTCATAGGCTGTCATAGTGTTGTATTGATTTCAGTGAGGCGTCACGGATTTTGCGTTCATTGGTCTATTATTGAGGCGAAATCGATCCGCAATGCGTTGCGAAAACAGGAAACTGTTTAGGGTTGTTTACTATTAATGGCTGGTATTGGAGTAAAGGAAACGCCCCCACATTATGTAATAGAAAAAACCCATATGAAAATCTAACGTAAAAAGTATTATATTGTAATTTTTACAATTGTATACTTCCGTTTTGTTCTCAAGTAGAATCTTGATCTGAGTCTTCAGTGTCCGTATTAGAATATAGGTGAACATATTTTTAGGCTTCCCACAACTAGAGGCCCATAATGAGTGGTTAACTGGTTTCAAACTGCGAAATGGACAAAATGTATTGAATGTCAGCAAGGTTTAGTAACGTAGATGTGAATTTCTGTGTAAATAAAATATTTACCACGGTAAGTAGGTCTCACGTCGCGCTCAATGACCACTCCGCGGGTCATGCAGCCTGTTGCGACAAAAACTTGTAGGTATTCTCGAAATTGATTTTGATGACCAAGAAAACACGTCCATGTTGTTCAACCCGTATTCTCATGATTTTATTTTAAAGTTTTCTGTTCTATGTATTTTTTTTTAAATATTCCTTTAAATTATGGCATCGACACGTAAAAGGTTTTAATATCAAATCAGCCAGTGCTATGCAAAGCTTGCCTTTTCTACCGCACGCTGCCGCAATTTCGTATCCCACTGCCGTCTGTGTTTAAGCACAGAAAAGCTAGAAAATGTTTTTATTCTGTTACACGCTCCTGTGTGCTTATTGAATATTATATTGCGTATTTGTGCATCCGTCATATGTATATGTATAAATATAAAATACAGTTACATCCACCTAGGCATTCGGCTATATAGAGCAGTCGCCATTTCGTTGATTAAGCAAACATTGTAATGAATTCATCCGTTTGTAAAAGCTATTGTGTTATGCGTCTGATGAATTATTAGTCAACTGTAAAAACTGGATCCAACAAGCCAGGGACAGGGCGCGATGGCGCTCATTGGGGAAGGCCTATGTCCAGCAGTGGACTGAGATAGGCTGATGATGATGATGATGATGATGAACTGTAAAAATTATTAATGTCATTGTAACTAACGAACTTCCGGAGACCTTGTGTAATTTATTCTAAAGCGAAATATTGTATGTAGAACGTTCTTTGTTTTGTAACGTTTCCCCGGGCAGCACAGAACAGCCTCGTCATGAACCGCGTTCAAATCGCTAACCGTTTGCCGCGGCGTGAACGTGTAACGGGATTACAGTGTCTACTTACCGAAATGAACGCGCCATTTGGCCATCACGTTACTTTAATGAATCCAATGAAACTATCAACAATTCGTATGGCTTCGTCAAGCTTCGTCATCGTTAAGAAATCATTGAACTAAATTGTTTCAAACTTGATATAAATACTTTGTACTATATATATCGTATTCGACAGATGTAATATTTTGTGAAAACACAAAATATTCTGGCTATAGTTTTTGTCGTTTACGCGTTATATTTTCTTTTGATACTGAATTTTTTAAATCGTATCCTATGCACCTGGCTGGGGATTATGTTAAATTGACGTGAACAAATGTAAGACTTGTTACACATTGTTCAATTGCGAATGAAACGGCCTGTGCATATGATGGTTTCGCGACACAAAATCAACGGACACGCGAACATCTCTCCTTACAGGGGCAACGGAGAGGTGATAGCGCTGCTGAAGATGGATCGCAAGCACCTGTTCCTGTTCAACCAGAACAACAAGGTGTGCGAGGTGGAGCCGCTGTGCGTGCTGGACTTCTACGTGCTGCAAGACCGTCAGCGGGTCGGCTACGGGAAGATCCTCTTTGATTACATGCTTCAAGTATGTTCTTATTACTATTCGAAACTAGTTATTGATTATTATACGATAGTTAAATTTATAGAATATTCTAAAATTATAAAATATAGCGGATACAGACATCGGTAATAATGTTGCCTTCTTTATATTTCCAATCTTAAATACTCTTGCTAACGTCATTGTATTGTCTTGGTATTCGTACTGGAACTATATGACCGCTTAATGCTGTGATGCCCTCTTAGCAATATTTAAGTTGTTGCCAACAAAATTCAAACGTATTTCCGTATACCGCGCAGATGCATTATTTTCAAGTTGATGATTTTGAGGTCAACATGATTTCTACCGCCACGCTCATGAGCGCAAGAAGAACAACGCTTCGAACGTTCTAGTAACCCATTTATCGTTGAACTGTTGGTTCGGGAAATTTGTTCGTGCCCTATCTCAATCCATTGCCTCCCAAGTATGGCTAGATGGGTTTGATCTATTTAAAAAAAAACCATTAGTCTGCGGAAGAGTTGTGGATTGATAAATAAGATCATTATTCGTCTAATAAACACACAGAATCCAAGTCGGTGTTTGACAAACCCACAGTGAAATAAGTGCTGTAACTTGATAAACAGGACATGCAAGCCAACGTCAAGGAGCTGGCCATAGACGGGCCGTCGGAAAAAATGCAACAGTTCCTGCGCAAGAACTACGGCGTGGACGTTCTGATCCGTCAAAGCAATAACTTTGCCGTTGCGCCGGAGTTCTTCGAGCTGGTGCCGGTCATCAGGTAAGACAGTACGATGCAAGTTCCTTTATTGAATCTCTAAAGTTATCATTCGTATCCAGAAGATAAAAGTTCAATTTAATTAGATTTTTATGACATTCGTTTTCGTTACTTGTGTCTTCCTACCATGTGGTGGATACAATAAATCCTACAAAAAACAGTCTCACTGTATAACTTGCCGTTAGTATGCGTTCAACAATCTCTACAATAAAATTGCCTTCTGTTTACAAAAAAAAATTAAATCGAATCAGTCAAGTGCGTGCCACATTTTAGAGTCGAAAAAATGCGTTAAAAAAAATTTTCGAAAAATTATGGCGTACTTGGTGGGCATCATTCGACCACATGTATGCATCGAGGTAGTATTAACGATTTTTTATTATTATTATTATTATTTACAGTTTCTTACGACACATTCGTCCTAAATTTGCAGGCTGCAGAGGAGGCGTCCGCGGCATTCTCTGTGTTAATTTTTCTAACTTTGCTCGCAGACGATTAAATTTACGTGCATACATTCCATTTACATTCCACATCAATATTAAAATATATAACATTTGTCTTTGTGAAAACTATGATGGCTGTAATTTTATTAATCAATGTATTTTTTTAATCAATCGGCAAGTGCATTAACTGAAACTCACTCGAAAGCAAATTTAATATATGTATTAACTTTAAATAACTCAATTTTACATTAAATAAATATAACTTTCATATTAAAACTTCATACTAGCAAACGGATAATGAGCATATATCCGTCACTATGCAGAAGGCCAGTTCATTCCTTCATTTTTTTTAAATATAACTTATAAATGTTACTCTGTCAACTATCAGAAGAAGAAGCATGTGTCGTGTAGGAATACGTGTCTTTCGTCGTCCTATAGAACCTCGTCTTGTTGGTCACGTTCCAGCCACTTGACTAATTAGTGCTGATATCACTACACTATGATCATAGCGGCGTGTATCATACGTATTGTGGCATATGAACTGTGTAATCTTTAATGCAACAATTGAATAATAATAGCCTTATTATTCATTTATTGTATTCGGGCATTCTTGTAACTAGTTGCCGATGATGACTTTCTGATAGAAATTTTATTACATTCAAATGAAACATGATTGGCTGCAGTCAAGCCGAACGGCGTACCATTCACTCTAAACGCAGCGAAAGTTTTAAAATGACATCTTTTATTTAATACAAGTATATGTTTTAAAAATGATACCTGTTATTTTGTCTCGAACGCTTTGTCCCAGTTTTGACACTTCACGTTTGTACGGGTTACGTGCTAAGCCTCAAGGGCAACATTAAGCTGTACGGTAGCCGTTATCGAGGGTATTCAAGCTGTGTTTCTCAACACGAATACCTTTGATACCTCGTCTAGATTGAACATCGACGCCGGTATAAATTACACCAATCATCATCAGCCTATCTCGGTCCACTGCTGGACATAGGCTTCTCCCAATGAGCGCCATCGCACCTTTCATTACACCAATGTAAGGTACCATTAATAACAGGAACTGCACTGATAGTCTGGTGGTTTAGAAATTGAGCATCTCTCTCCGGGAGTCCTGGGTTCCAATACGTGGGCACGGCTCTCTATAAAACAATTGTGCCATTTAACATTAAATATCACTTACTATAACGGTGAAGATTCCGTTTTGAGAAAGTCTTCATACCTGAGTTATCTAAAAAAATGTTCAATCTGCCAACCTGCACTTGGCCTGTGTGGCAAACTATGGCCTAAGCCCCCTTATACCAAGAGAAGACTCTTGGACACCTACAGTGGAACGACATCAGCCGATAAAATAATTTCTAGCAACATCTTCCATTAGATATACATATATAAATAGTGACATCAGTAGTTACTACTAATGCCACCAGGAGGCACTGCTGGTGACATCATTAGGTACCTACTATTAGTGACATCCTTGTACGACTCAATAAGGTTTAGTAATTAAGCCGCTGAACAAGACTTTCCTGTATTATCGAGCAACACGAGAAGTCGCCATCCTTAATCGCCTTAATTGGCGCGCAAGTAAGCTAGTTACTTATAAATTGACTGTCAGCGTGCCGCGTTCGTCCTCTAAGTACATTAAGCGTTGATAAAATAATTGTATTGAAATAGACGCAAAATAAAGTCGTGAAACGGAGAGATGATTCATATTCTAGAATAGTCTAACACTTCTGTAGCGGTAACGAAAAAATTGCTTACTGTATCATCAGAGTATTATTATAATAGAGAAGTTTATCATTATACATAGATAGAGAGCTGAGAATGACGAATATAGCTGTCCTTACAATCCTGACATGCTTCTACATTCAATAATACAATAACGCTAACTGTACATACGAATTTAATTTTAGTAATTCTATCGACGTTGATTACATGACACATCATTTACCTCATTCTTTTCTATGGCTTGCATGTAGTAGGATACATATATACTGCAGGGTCCTATTGAATTTGCTTGACAATTGACAATTGTACGGACAAAATTCCCTAATGTATTATTTAATATACAAGTTCTTAAACACATATCGACCAACAAAAATTGTTGTGTTGCAGTGTAATGTTTTTGTCTTTAACATGAATATATTCGCGAGTAATACTAGACTCGCATTAGAAAAATATGGTTCCGTTTTTAAGAAGGAACATATCAATTGTGTTGTCTGGTGAACGGAAATAGGACCACTTCATAGGACAGTTCTCGAATTGGATCGACATCGAGCAGTGTGCGTGGATTGTACTAATATCGTAACTGTACTAATCGCTTGTCGTTGTGCCGAACAACAGCAGCAAGTCGGAGCGCTGCACGCCCGTCGAGTCGACCGTCACCGGCCGCTTCGCCGCGCCTAAGCCGCAGTCCGCTATCGCTTCGGTAATTATAATATTTGTTATTATTATTCTTGTTGTTATATACGCAGTGATAGCCTAGTGGTTAAGAATCCAGCCTCTCACACCAGCGATCCTGGGTTCATATCCATGGCACGCGCACCTCTTTACAAAAGTGCGTTTTAAGTTTGACTTGTTATTGGCGAAGGAAAACATCGTGAGGAATACCTGCACACCTAAGATTTAAAAAAAAATCTTAGATGTGTGAATTCCGTTAATCCCCACTTGGCCAGCGTGGCAGAGTATGGCCTTAACCCTCTCATTTTGAAAGGATACCCAAATTACAAAAATATAATGATAAAGTTGTCGAAAAATGTTTGCAATTGGAACTATTTACATAATAGAACAAAAATTATATTGTTGTGTTTTTGTCTTTTAAAGTTATTATAATACTGTATTAAAAACAATTTTTAAACATTTCACACTATATTTCTATTCTATCGAAGTATTAATAATAGGCTATTCATGCAGGAATTCCTTTCAAACGAAAAAGGCACACCACCAAAACAATCCATATAAAAGCATCGTAGATTGTACATGTAGTGAGTCGGTGAAGACGGCGATGTGTGTGTACAAATTATACGATGTTAACTGTTTGAAAATGAAAAAAAAAATGTAGTATTAAATTACCTGCTAATTAAGTCTTATACAGTATAGTGATTGTTCATTTCTAACGGTACTTACTAAAATGCGGGTCATGTTAGAACACGGCGGTATAAATATTTGCACTTGAAACGGTCTGTTTTTTTTATGTTCTTCCCCGTCGTATTTCACCATGTAAGAACTGTAGAGCCTTCACTGGTTGTGATGCTTGTTTACTATCTATAGACTCGTCAGCATTCCGCTAGCCATATTGTGTGAACTTGCGCGATACTAATATACAACTGTAACATAAACCCATTCGATCGCAGGTTTTCACATAGAAGTTTCTCATAGCGGCTATCGGTAGGCGTTCATTGGTAGTAATCGTCATGTAAGGAAAATGCGATTAGTCCACTTTTGAGCTAAATTGTGTCTGTCACATTTTATTTAAATTTATTTTATTGTTAATATATATATTTTTTTATGAAATTCAATTAAAAATATTAAATAATACTTCTTCCATCTGTTTCTTTACTTTACGTTACGTGCACTGGAACAATTGTATAAAACAAAACAGATTATAGAGTCAGAGAAAGACAAAGACAGAAAGAGAGGGTCACGTAGAAAGGCCATAACGCCTCTTGCTTCGCGGTGAAAATATACAAATAAAAAGAAAGCATTAAAGCACGCCGCATAATTATAATAACTAAAATCCGGACAACTATTAAATGGTGGGGGTGGAGAAGTTAAGTGCTTGACTATTTTTTATTTGACTATCGTCGCTGTCAAATGCTTTATGCTTATCTGATAATGTTTTGTATTGCAGGTGATACACGGTAGCAGCGGATACCACGAAGGCAAGATCCCCAGGTATGTGTTAAGAATATATAATAATTTTCTTTGCCTTTGTGTAGTGTATCACTAGCAACTAAACAACCGCCATGTTAAATTATTTAGACACCACTTAACACTTGTTATTAACAATTCATGCAACGGATTTAATAAAGAGGCGCTGGGTATCGACCTAAGATCACGCCTGTAATCCCCGGAGAGGTAGGCAGAGGAGTGTAGTGCACTCTCACGTTTAACCAGTTACGTTCACGACCCATGGAATAGGTGGTGAGCCTATTGCCATACATCGGGCACAATTCGAGATGCTTCGCATTGCTTTATACATGTTATGACGTGTAAAATCTCAATTAATAATATAGGATGTACCATTTATTGGTCATCGTTAAATCTCTTTACATTGACACTACTTTCATTATAAAAATATTTAGAGTCATTTGTTCGCGTCTCTAAATTAATCTATTTAAATTTTACTAATGTGAAACATTATTAGAATTGAACAAACGTAAAACAAATTTTAAACTCCAAGGGTTACCTGCAAAAATGACTACAAAAAATGGCTACAATTTTGATACGTCTTTCTGATGGGACAACCTACTATATCAGCTTTGACAGATAATTTTTATAGTATCGAAATGTTGCTTTCATGAAAATTATTTTTGCCACCCCTAAATCCATTAGTTTTTCATTACAATCAAACACGGCAATCTGTCAGTTACTTGGGATCGAATACGACATTCTCTGATATTTTAGATAGAATCCGGCATTCTGCAAAATTAAACATCAAATTTTATAAATCCTAATTGTCGATTAACCGAGTTTATATTATAATATAATTTTTCATGTCTCCTTATTTAAATAATTTTAATATTATCGCTATTGTATATCCCTAAAAAAAATAAAAAATAAAACTGTTTTTATCGGATTACCACAATTCCTTCCAAGTGCAGATTGCCGCCTTTGATTTTAAACGACTTAATCATTAACCATTTAATTTGTAGCTCTTCTAATAGTGTGCTAATTTTCAAACGTTTTTATTTAGTTACACTCGATGTGCGGTTGGCTGGTTCAAATCTTGTAATAATCGTTTGATAAATTTTCCGTTGGCCTTTATTTTTCTTTCTGTTTCTTTTTTTGTTGATGTTTTGCTTATTTGCTTGTGGTTGCTTTCAGCAGCAGGAGTAGCCGACATGGTGAACTGTCACTGACGCACAGCCGCCCGTGGTAGCACTATGATTTTAAGTAATGTTCGCGCGTTCCTTGCCATCTCGTTGCTTAGTGGATAGAAGGGGGCGAGAGGGCCACATGTAGGCTATATCATAAAAAAATCAACCTGTCTGCCTCCCGGTACGCCCTTTCTCGCTCCTTTCGCAAATTACATTCGTTCATTAAGCAGTCGTTGGCGTATGAGTGTGCCACGAATAAATATTTTTATGACATTTGTTCTCTTTTGCTAATTGTATACACGCGCGTTATGTTGAGCGCGCTATTATTATAAGTTATTTATTATTTATTTTACCATTTACTTTGACGTTCCGTGTGGATCACTGTTTACAACTGAATTGTTGCCGGCGTGACCGCGTCGGGCTGCTTAGATTTAGAAATATTTCGTTGCGAGCAATAGTTTTTATATTCCGATTACATTTAAAAATTGAGTCACAATTTTGACACTAAACATCCATGGCACATTGAATGTTTTTTTCAATTGTAAGATTTGGTCACAAATAATCCATTTAGTTAAAACGAATATTGATGAAAATAACTCATAGGTACAATAACAATATTGCTTAAACGATGACATATATTACCATGGTCGATATTGTCTATTGTCATGCAAGGTATTTGGTTGAAAACAAACATGCCATAAGATGCTTGATTGACTTCAGTCTGCAGGTTACCCTCAAGTTAAACCTGGCTGTTCCCCGAACAAAGATTGTCAACTTTTGTTGTCCACACGTTTTGGTGACAAGTCTCTGTAATTACCTTGCGTTAACGTAGCCAGTAAGCGCCGGTGGGAACAGCTTGTTGTCGACTAAAATGTTTCTCGACTCGATGGTGCTTTGTTTCGGTTCGGTGGAGACACAATTAAAATGAAGTTGATGATTTTTTCGAGAATCGCAAACTGTTGGAAACGAAAATTACCAACCATTTCAGTGGAAACGATATATTTCAAAATCTACGGCTCCCGATTAGCTTTTTGACAATCGTCTGTTGGTGGCCTCGATGTTTATTTCTCAAATTGTAACGTTATTTTCTGACAACTAGAACAGTTATTTACCCGATTATTATTATTTTTTTTTCTCAATTTTTATTAATATCATATATTATAAATTAATTTCGAATTTTGTTTATATAGATCACTTTTGTTTAAGCTTACTCGTTGCGATAATGTGTACAGTTATGTCTTAGCAATTGTACTTTTCGAATAACTTTAATTACCTACATGTTGTTTGATCGAGTAATATTGAGTATGATGTTAGTGTGTTACACAGAAACGTCTCTGCCCAAGAACGTCTGTTACGAAACGCATGTACCGAGAACGCGTGGAATTCATTGTTTTAATGTAATTGTTGTTATAAATGTAGAGAAAGAAACATGTTTTATTGTTGGCCGCACCCCTGACGCCACCAGCCTTGCCGACGCGGCGATGACACTGTTTATATAAACATTACAATTGTAATCTGCCTCGTTGGTCGTGCGGGGTTGCAAGCGCGATTGCCGATCGGGCGGTCTTGAGTTCAAATCGCGGGTCGGGTGCTATTAGATTTTTCTAATTTAGAATTTCTAGTAGTGACTCGGAGTCTGGAATCGTGCCCGGTGTACGGCAATAGGCTCGCCATCTATTACACGTGACTTACACGTGACTTAAACG
>DWME01000410.1:0-34411 GCA_018244795.1 Parelbella ahira ahira | reverse complement strand
TCTGTTTTAGAACTGCTGCGACCCAATTGCGTGCAACTGCATCAAAATATGTGCACATTCATCAGCGGTGACACTTAAATAATATATTTAAACATGTATTTAGTAGGTCAAACATTAAAAATATTTGAATATCGTTTTTTATTTTTACGCCTGCATTCCTCGAAGAGCTGGGAGGATTGTATTACATATTTTTTTTTATGAAAACTTTAAATTACATATTACATTATGCAAAATATTAAATACATATGATAGTTGTAAGTGTTGAAGATCTATTTGATAACGTGTGACATTTTCGCGTGAAATAATAAATCAGTAACTTTTTTTGGCATTGGTGTTGTTGGAAAGCGGTTCGCATATAAGTAAATAAAGTTTCGCCCACGTACCCGGCCACTTTCTTCCTCACGCCACGTGACGCACACACGTAAAACACAATTTTCACATGATTAATCTTATTGCAATAGAAACGAATCCGATACGCCGCGACGTCGTTACAATTATCTTTAGAGATTTCTTTTTGTTTAGTAACAATAATAACATTAATGTAATTTGATTTATCGCGCGCGCTGAGTGCTTAGTCTTGTAGCGTCCGTCACTTGTCGCGGAGATAGTGAATTTTGATGTTTTTATTATTCATTTTCCTTTGTACATAAACACGAATACGTTGATGATAATATTTATAATGCACTTAATAATTAATGTGAGTACTCTGTGACGGAGTTGATTGTGCGAAAAGGTGTATTTGACGATAGACAAATTACTTGCATTTTAATTGCTATATTAATGTGAGATTTCAAGTTCTATGTAGATAATAGTTATCCTGCATAAGTGGTATAGATTAATGTCTTGTTCTGTTTTCAAGTCACTGCTCTAGTAAGGTTTGATGATCATAAATAGAGAATATATCGTTACTACGCAACATGCAGTTGATCTAAGTCCCGTTAGGATTTACCCACTGTTATGTTAAGTTAATTGTACACAAGGATACAGTTACCTGCAATTAGGTTGTTACAGTTCTAAATCAGAAGTAGTAATGTAGTTTGACCGAACAGGGAAATGTACATATATGTGTAGTATCAGATCCTTATCAGACGGCTACATAAATACCTTATCTATTATTGTGGAATGTGGACTATGTTTATTCCATGAGACGGGTAACATATCTGCTGAGGTGTAAGGACTACACTCTTCTGGCTACCCCTTCGGATAAATATAGGAGTGGTGTTACATTTTATTACGTTATATTATAGTAATTAGAAAAATTCTATTTCTTCTCTCTCGTCTTGTTTACTCCAAAAGGATGGCCAAGCTTTGAACTACTTCCTTCATTTTTATCATAAAACGCGTACCGATGTACTTACGCTATTCTAAAATATAATAGGCAACACTCGCTCCCAAATGCGTTAAAACTTATTTATTCGTAACGCACTTTAAAATTATTATATTGTATGCTATTATCAACCTATAGTATTTAAAAAGCGAACTTACTTGTGTTCCCCCATTAATGCACATGACACAACCCGTTGATGTCTTTTATATGCACTAATTAATATTGACAATAACGGGAATAATTACATGAACGATAAAAGTGTTTATTAAATTTATAATAGTTTCTGTTACATTACAAAATAAATACAGATAGGAATGAATGTGGAAACTTTTATTCGAGGTCGGTATTAATTAATTATTTATTTAATGAAGGCTTATCACCTGGTCTTTACATAAAAAAATGAATCTATTATGCTGGTAAATTGGTCAACTGTTTAATACCAGTTTCATTTGTTTAACAATTTATTAGGTACGCACTGTAAAAATATACAAAAAATGTACTACAGAAATTATATACAATAGCGCTGCTTATCCCTTGAGAGATTTCATCCAGAAGCGCCGAGAATGGAAAGTAAATGATATATAATAATCTAATGTAGTGAGCAATGTTATACAAATGTTACAGTTGTGATGATTGACTATTGTTTACAAAAATATATATTATACAAAAAATACATACGCACGTATTATATGCATTCATACATTTACAAACATTTTACTTGCTAATACATATGTAGTACAATATAATAAATGATTAAATCGATCGAAAACCCTACGATTTAATCAATTTTGGTTTAAAAAGAATGCCGTTGCATATTTAATTGCGACGTTCCGCTGCGTAAACAATAAATGTTTATTGTTATCTGTAAACAAACAAGCGGACAATCGAAGTTTAACATGTTGCGATCGGAATGTATTTCTTTGTTATCAAATGACCAGAAAACAATGAATAATAAAACAACATTCGAATGTGATGTGCATTTAGAAAGTGAGTTGATGCGATCTTCGATTAGTTGCGTATTTATGGCTGTCTAGTATTTATTATGATGAAAAAGCGCTAATCAAATAATTAACATGATATTGCTAGGCGTAATTAACAGATGATAACTGGATTTTATGGATGTCTATAGCATATTAATCTCCTTAACCTCAATAGCATTCCCTCACTACTTAAAATCGTAGTAGAATTTTCGGTGAATTCTATCTTAAGCATTTTAGGTTGGCATACATAGCTAAAACAAACTAGGCCTTTCCGCAAACAAACCCTGCGTAAAAAATATAATCTTCTTTGACATATTGGCATTAAATAAAGGCTGTATATGTTATTTTATTTTTATAAAATCCGTACTTATGTGCAAGGGTCATTTTTATTTCGTATGTATCTAAAAACATCAGGTCAGTTCGATAATAAACTTTCTGAGAATTGTGTTGTCATCCGATCTTATCAGAGACTATCGGGCTGGAACGTCGTCGGAGAAATTTCGTGACTGTTTGTTTTATGATAACTATCAGTACTGCATTGTTAGGACGTCACCAGTTTTACGGGACATTACAGGTCAGTCTGATACGAAAAAAAAATATTACCGTTAGAGAACAAAAACTCATCATAGTAATAAAATACAGGAATAGTGATAAAAAACTTTTGTTTGATTACACAAACATACCTTTAAATATATACATACGTATTAAATACATTCCAATTTTATTAAAAATAACATCATTAATATTTTTTCCTAAAGAAGTTTTTAAAAATATTTTTATGATATTATACAATCATGCAAATTGAAATGCATTATTTTAGCGGGTTACCCACAAATAAGAATAAAATAAAACATTCACTGCTGGTCGACGGCAGATAAAGGTGCAGCTGAGCTATGCCATTTCACTATACAACACCGAGCAGAGGATCCTGATACTTAATAAATTATTTATGATTGTGGTTTTTAGAAAGGATAACAGTATTACTTGTACCGGATGTTATTACGTTATATTGTATAAATATTTATTTACGTAAACAAATTAGTTACCCATTTGGTTATGACTTGCCGCTTACAGTACAGGGAAAAACAGAACTATAAAGTACAAAGAATATTATACTTATGTATAACCATAATTCTTTGCACGAACTTCTATATTGGTAATATTGATATTGCACGCAACCTTCATACAAAAGTACTCTGTAACATTTAGACAAATTACAATGATAGAAAAATGTCCCCATATAACTTTTCTAAATATGAAAAAGTGTTATGATATAATACAAGCACCCGAATGCATACAAATTCCTGCTCATCGGTAAGTAGGTACATACTTCAAGAGTAGAGTCTGCAGATGTGTCGTCTAACTATTATTACTATTACAATATGGGGGCCAACGATTTGAATCATTCAAAGCGATTCGCGAGGTTCTATCCGTCGTTATAGTTCACGGACGTGTGTGGAAGTGAGAGGCTAATGCTTATAGGAACCGACCCGGGGGTCAATGTCCTTTTTACATCTACCTTCAATTAAAGTGCCTAAGTATCATCGTTTCCTTTTCTTAAAACAAATTATATCTACGTTTTTCTGTTAATTATATACAACTTGATCAATGGGTTCATTGTTTACAGTTATTTTTACAATATTGCGTTCGGTTCCATTTCAGTCTATAGTTATAGCTTACATTCATAAACTCCAAACTGCCGAAAGATTTAAATAAACCTAGCATGTATCAAAACATAATATTTCTTACCGACAAATCCCTTAGAAAGCAGCACGCACCAATTTCCAAATTCACTAACTAAAACGCACTTTTAGTATTCATGCAATGAAACTTTCAATACACCGTCCTTGCTATCAAAAATAAACTTTTCTTGAGCTTTCGAAAAGTTAGTTTCAGTGGCGACCAAATGTAAATCAAGTTGTTTTATGTTTGTTATATCAAGTTGAGATACTGTTAATATCGCACTTTGTTTAGTCACTAATTAGTATCAATTAATGTGTGTCTTCTTTTGAGATACGTTCGTCTTGCACGACGGTCCGCGACTTACTGGAGACGAGAAGTGGTAAAAGACACGTCACTCGCTGCGCCCGCGCCGGGCTCACCTTTACTTCGTTGTTGAATGATCTGTCAATCTTGATAGTTTTACTTAATAGTCAGAAATACTTTAAGCTATTAATAATATTTAGGTCTTGCTAGTTTCTGGGGGATCCAACATCAGTAATTAGACAATCATGGATTATTATAGCTGTTTCTAAATACAATTATTAAAAAAATATTTTGTTAAAGTGAATAAACGATAATCAAAACATTTATAATTCCTAGTTTCTATAATATACTCACAACTTACACGTCGTAATTAGCAACGACTTTAAAAGGTTAATTCATTCCTTGTGATGATTCGATTGTAATGAAGAGACCAAAATGTATTATTTTATGGTTGCTATTACTACGCCTCGCAAAATAACTAAAGACTTCAATCGTTCTTTAACATAAGGATATTCTTATAAAAGTGACGTCCAATTAAATTTGTTTGAATGAATTTATACCTTATAATAAAACAATGTAGGTTGTGAAACACATCAAGCACGTTGCGTTAGTGTTAAAAAATTTCGAAACAAATGTAGGCCATGATTTTGTAACACTAGTATAATATAATCAATGAACCGTTGTCCTTGTACGCTATTCTCTGCATTTCCTCAAATAAGATGTTAATGCAAATGAGTAATATTATTTCACAGACATGGCTGTTTTAGTGACAAAAGAACGTTGGGACCAGGAAATGAAAATGTATTGTTTAAAACTGTAATATTTTTACGCTGTCTTGTTTTCATAGAAATATTAGCGAAATATTTCATAGAACGTATAACATGATTTGTAGTGAGAAAAAGTAGGTACTATCTATAATAGATTTTACCTAAAAATATCTCAAGTATCAAAACGTACAGGCCCGCGCAACCACCGACATCCCGTGATACGGCCTCAATATTCGGACACACACAAACACTTCTCCACGCTCCATCTAACCATACCACACTAGAGCCTTCTACTATAAAAGTGTTGCCAAAGACGTTGAGTTGCAAAAATATTGCGTTTTTAAATCATCTTTCGCGTTACATTTTCAAAGTGTATAAAACAAATTAGGCAATAGATTCTTCTCGGGCTCAATTATGTAACTAATTTGCGTATGTGTCTTAACATTGACTTGTCGGAAACTTCAGGTACATTAACTAAGTAAGTCGTGCTGTTACTTAATATCGGTTCATTTAACACTTAACGGACGGGCCCCGTAGATTTACGTTTTTCCATTCTGACTTCCTAGGACGGGCCACGTAGATCTACGTTTTTGCATGAATTTTTAGTATGTTGCATTTTGGGTCTTTTTTATGCACACTATTATTTTTGTGATACTATTATTTATAGTACCTACTATAAATATAGTACTATTTATAGTACTATAAATAACAGTATAAAAAAATAACAATGAGGAAGTCAAAACAGTAAAAGGTAAATCCACAGGGCCCGTCCGTTAAGAGTTAAAAATGTTACACACGGAAAATATGAGCTCCTAGTTATCGGAAAATGAAACAATTTGGAAATAGTTAAATTAATTTATGTAGTTCTTATTGCTTCCAAGGTTTGATATTGAAGATGGTATTGGTAACAGCAGCTTAATAATTCGTTAAAGTTACCTACCGCTCGGTATATTCAAATACGAGGACACCGAATGCTGCATTAGGAAAACCGCACTGGATCGGTGTGTTAAAATGTGCTCTAGGTACTGACCGACATGGGACCTAAGACCCCAAGGTTCACTGTGCTCTGAAACCTTCAAGGTTTACCTCAATATCTTAGTTTTCAAACGACATTAATAGATAGTAATAATAATGACTAGTCCACAAAAAACGTGCCCACACATACGCACGCGCGCGCATATCTTCTAAGTACACATTGATATTAACAATCCAGTGTTTTTATTGCACAATCAGTGTTGCTGAAATTAATTAAAATCTAATGCGTACTCTACACTACTTTCGTAATAACAACTTTTAACGTACAACTGGTGGTGGAGGAATTAGAAAGAATGCGACACTTTCGATCTCAGCTGTTAAGTAATGTTTTTATGCATTTGTATTTATTGGAGTAAAAGCGCTCACAGTTGTGACGGGGTGGCCTACTGTAAGTGTCAATTTAAGAGAGATACAGGGGTTGATGAATTATATTAAGCTTTGTCTTAACAATCGGCAGCCGAGAAGAAAAGAATTAGATCTAACAATTGTATTAATATTGCCTTTTTATCATAAATAAGGACGTTATTCAGTTGTAGTCATTGATTCAACTCCAATTTCTCCGGATCTTTTTGATAGCAACAGTACTATGGTAAAAACACCTTGGAATTATTCGTCACTACGTGAGTCTGAGTAAACTAATCAAATTCTTCGAGCTAAATCGGTTCCGAAATTTGAAATCCACATTAACGAACAAATGTATTTAGGAAACTGTTTTTACCGAATATTATTTTACACGTACGAAACATTCTGCACTTTTATTACTTGCAACTGCAAGGCCATATTCATACTGTAAGTTATCTTACACGCACTCGTTCGACTTAGAGACGGCCTGCATTAAACGAGCTATGTAAATCGCCGCAGGCGTTCCAGCAGTATTAGTAATTACAGAGAGAAGAGACCAGATTACAATCGGTTACAACAAAATTGAAAAATTGTTTACTGTTAGTTGAAATATGTCTGTTCATTTATCATCGTCTGTATAGGGAAGTGGTACATGAGCACGTTGGGTTTTGAAGCGTACAACTCAATATATATCGCGCCTGAGAGTTCCCCGATAGATGTGATCGGCTCATTAGTCAAAAGTCAAGTGAAAATAAGATTGAAAGCGGCTACACTTATATTCATGAGTTTAAAATTCACGGTACATTTATTATTTAGTAGTGTAATATTACATTAATGAGACAGGCAATTCATTTTAATAAAGGACTGGAAACGAGAATACAGGTGTACACGAAACATATTCTGAAAATAGAAATTGTTACATGTTTTGCACATGACACATAACTCAGAGTTTTTGACAGTTCCATTTACTTGCTCGTCCATCACAGTACAACGAATGAAATGATTTTAGCAAAATTTCATTTGGTGACAATTTATTGTTTAACACGAAAACTCTACCGGTTTTCATCGAGCCGCAAGTAACAGCTACTTAATTAAAAAGACAGTTTCGATCTTTTTTATTTTATGCAAACCTTTTAATCTTCATTTTCAATTATAATAACTTACATTTATAAGAGAGCGCAGAATTCTAGTAAAACAGTAAGACAACATCAAATTTTTCATGTTGGAAAGAGGAAATGCCCTATAAGGCCAGCTGATGGTAACTGCTAAGTGCAAGCCACAGACCGATAACCGATCTAAAATTAAACTAAAACTCTCAATTAAGAGCTATCTGCGGTATTTCGGTGCGTCTATTTACTAAGGTTGATGAGAGGCTTTAATCGTAACTAACGCACCCTTTAAATGAAAACAACAATATAACGACTAGTGTGTACCTATTGGCAAATATACCAGAAGCTCGTGTGCAAGAAAAATCTGTACACCACAATACTATCGCCATAAAAAATATTTGCATTTCCTCTCACACAGCCGATGACACCAACCCAAACAATCACATTTTTATTCTGAATATATCTTATGTGATGATTCTTGGAAATTCACCTTAAATTCCTTTCAATAGCTGTCGGCCAGTGTGGGACAGATTTTACGGTGCAAAGAAAGTTTTTCACATGTAGGTCACAACCTGACGACAACTTACCTAAAACTGCCACAAAACCGGTCCGCAGTCGCGCCTATGGTGATCGCTCTTTTTGGCGGATATTATTAATGACACACGTAACTTACCGCTCGCGGCAAAAACCGCTCTAACCGAACTCTTATCGATAGCTACCCAAAATAACATACCTATTTGTATTAGGAACATATTAATATTGAACACTTCTGTAATGTAATCATCAGAAACCTTTCTATTGTTCCACCATTGCACACGAGTCTCGTCGCAATTTGAGGTTTGAAGCTGCCTAGACACGCTTCAGAGAACGTTAAGAAGTCGTAAGTCGTGCAGGTTTCTTCATGTTGTTTTCCATCGCAGTCTTCTTCATTCCGTCAGTTACTTAATTATAAAACGTAGATAATAATCCAGGCGCGCGCAGAGGGAAGCTAAATTGTACGCCCTGGACAAACACCGTGAGCGTGTAATATTTATGTACGAGTATATGATTCGAACTTTAAACATGTGATGCATATAAACAATTACAGTACTATTAACCAGGGTGATGTAAAGTAACGATATGTAATTGGTCATTCAGATTGTTATTTAACCGGCTCGATGATAGACACGAACAGCAGAGGAAACAATGACGGCACATCCTCATAGATAAGCTTTGAATTTGTAATAGACTACGTGAAATATATTTATATACTACTCGGTAAGCATAATATTGTAACATGATTGGTGTTGACAGTGTACGATTTAACATTGATTGGTGTTGACAGTGTAAAATTTAACATAGATTAGTGATGACAGTGCAAAATTTTAGTGTAAAATTTATTACATCAACACGCGACTTTCTGTGGTGTTAACACATTTACGATTTATAATTAGCATATCTATATATTAAGTTAATTAGATTATGACGAGATATTCTAAATATCTTAGATCCCCATGAACAGCACTGAACAAACTTAGCATAAAATTTACTTCTAACATCGGATTTCACAAAATTTAATTCTATCATTATAGCAACTTCTATGTTTGTAGAATTATCCAGAATATGTAGAACTTTCCACTAATTGTTTTCGCAAAATACCAAATACTATATGTTGGTTTTTCACATAACGCTCGCAGAAATACATATGTATATCTAACTCGAAAACCTGATGTAAGAATTGCTATTTGTATGCAAGATAATATATGGAACCAGGTTATGATTTCACCTTTGATCTACAACCTTCGGTAGCAAAGAAAGGGGGGAGAGGATAATAAATTAAACAACAGTTATATAAACTTTTTATAATTATTTTGACACCGTCAACTTAGAAATTTTGCATGGTATAATATTTTCTAACAACATGTAAACATTCTACGTGAATAACATAAGATATTTTAATGCAGGATGTACAGAATAAAACTAAAATTTTTAAATTAATGTGTTCACAGTGTTCCCCAAAAACCAAAAAGTATTAATTTTATTTATCAAAGTAATAAATGATGGAATATTCGTAAATACTTGTACTTAATATTGATGTTGACACTGTTTTCAACATCTATACGAAATTTTACAAAAATATTTATAAATAAAACAGAATACGGTGCAAAAAAATATATGAAATATGGAAAATATCGCTAAAGTACTGATTCCGTAGCCGTTTATTTTAATGAAAGCAATTAATTACAAAATTACAAACACACACACACACACATACACACAGACGTCACATGTTTAAAGCTCGACAAAAAAATTTTGGAACGAAATAAAAATTCCAGTTACAAATATTCCATCAATTATTATCAACAACAAATCTTAATCTAGTACCCAGTACTACTGTGACTAGCATTATCAACAAACGGCTAGTTCGAACAGACCGCGTGTCGACCGCGCGGCGATTATTCAACTATTGGTTACTTGTGGACGGGATCAGAAATAAACGTAGTTAACTTCTAGACCCTTTTCACACGTTCCGATCGGTGGAATATCGAAATGCTAAAATATAGTCGGATAGCGGACAACCTGCTTTATAGCACCTTTATTTTTCTGATCACCGAGCGAAGGGAACGTGTAAAAAAGGGTTCATAGTTTTATTAGTACAATGAATACTCACAACTGGCATGAGACTTGATTCTACTAACATAGCAAGTTTAAATATTACTATCGCAATTTTACAATTAAGCGATTTGGAGTCAGTTCTAATGAGACTATTTAATAAATATCCTTGAAATTTTAACTTAAAATATTAATAGAAACAGCCTCATACACATATAACAACAATCTAAGTATACATACATCATTAAACTTCATAGCAGACGGATTTCCTAAGCAACCAAATTTTACAATCTCCACGCGGCACAAACGCGATCCGTACGACCTGAACCTAAAGAACACTACAATATGTCATTTAAATTCTTACAACATCTGGTATCTTGAGTGTTTACTACATACAATACTTCAACAATATTTTCCTTCCGAATTCCGCCACGAATATCTGGCAACACAGACACCAGAAAAAAAAAACAAAAAAACAGCCTATCGGAATGGATCATGCCTTAAGCTATCGGGCGAAATAACATGCCCGTAAATGTACCTTAACACAGTATATATTTATGCGTACCATTAAAACTACAACGTTGCAATTGATTTCTTCTTAGTTTCACAACGGACCGTTAGACATTTTGAGGCACGTCGATGGAATATACCAAGACAACGTCTTATCTATTCTAGTCTATTGGAGATTGGAGTCGTTATGAATTGCTGACAAGAGAAATTTTAACCATCGACTCGATGTCATAAAACACGGTGCTTTCTATGGGACAAATTTAGCGAAACAAAAGCAAACTGTTAAGAGATACGAAGAATATGGTTAAATTATATATCGGGGTAACTCACATGTATATTGCTGGGATTTTGTATTTAATGGAGATCGCGACGTGAGTTAACCCGGTACATAGTATAATCATGTATGAAGTAATTAGTAAAATGATTAATATTAAAATAAGGAAATGAGACGTTATTAATGTCTCATGTCGTAATGTTTACATAGGCGAACGAATGAAAACTTACATATTTTCAAAATTTGTCTCGTATCATACTCAAGACCGCACAAACACAATACATTTAATGACATTAATGACAAGTGTCAAACTCGTCCATAGTCGATGGTTAAACGTTCATCCCGCTAATGACAAAGTCTATATCTTGACATAACGGTATTCATAGTATTAGAAAATATCTACGACTTACTATACTAAACATTTTAACCTTATTTGTTTTTTTTTTATTCAACTGTCACTGTCGTCTACCAGTCCAGATGAATGCACATAAAACAGAAAATATTATTGTCCAGTACTAAAACCGTTAAATAATAAATATAATTAGGACGATACATATAAAACGATAATCATTTTAAAATTTTATCAAGAAATATTTGGTAACTTAATTAAAATACTTTAAATAAATATGGCCGTGGAAAAACAATGTTATCTAATGAACGAATGTGAATGATATGAATGTATATTAAAAGCACTTTCTTATCTTAGGCCATATTGAAGCCATTGTATATAATTGACTGGTTATACATTTTCACTGGATGTGTATTATCATAAACTTTAGATGCTAATAGCTCGTTCACGTTATCATATGTGCAGGAATGTACACTTTCGATGTACATGCTGGAAGTTTCATTTAATGGTTTATACCTATATATATTAATTAACCTTTATCAATATTTAAAAATAAGATGCAAATGATGAATGTTACGAATCACTATGGATGTACATCAAGTGAATAAAATCAAACGAGCTTTAATAACGTTTTTAAGGTCAGTAAGGGTTAATTTAATCACCACTTCTAACTCAAAAATGTGAATTAAAAGATTGACTAATATTACTATAAATATGCCGCAGTTGCGAAATTGTAACATTTTAACGAAGCAACTCCCGAACGCTAGTATTACTGCAATTGGCTGCACTATTTTCTTTGTTAAAATTTAACTTTTCCTTGTAAAAAATCAGTATACACGAGTGGCAAAAAAAATGCCTATAATTAATTTTTGACCAATACAGAATATTTAAAAAAAAATGCACGCACGGTAATGTTAAAGAGCGCACCAACAAAATGCAGCTCGTCTGTACGGACCGTGAGTTGTTCGAGTTTAACAATGTTCGTAAATAAGTTGACTTTCTGACAGTTATTTTTCGTATTTTACTGAAATATAACCTCTGTGTAAATTAATTGCTAACTGTTTGAAACGCTATTTTCATGAATCCATCCATCCATCAACATATTACAACAATATTGGTGAGCCCCAAACGCATTACATCACGACGATCTCGAGTGTTGGCATATTATGAAATTAGGTTAAATTAGGTTAAATATTGCAAGTTCCTCGTAATATACATAAGTCAGAGGTCTCGCGGATCGCAAAATATTCCACTAAAACGATGTAAATGATTACGTCAATTCAGTAAACACGACATTCTGCAATGCTTGCTTTTTTCATAATAATCATATCATCAACAAACGATTTTACTGGTTGTTTATAAAAACTCAAGGTTTGTCTCAACTCACGGGACCTACATAGTCAATTACCGGTTCCTTGAGTCGTGGGTGCTTTTTATTCATAGACAATAAACAAACTTAGAAGACATCTGATTCACCAACAGACCGATTTAAGAAATCATTTAAAACTAAAATTACTAATTTAATCTACACAGAAGTTCATTCAGATACACAATAGTAGGCTGCCAGGCACGCTACAACAATACATATGTACGTCAAAATCAACAACCACAGCCGGATAATATCGCGTCAGTCAGTGCCTACGTACTAATAAAACTATCGAGTGTCTCCCACAAATATATATGTACATATTACTATTGTGACGAGAAACAAATGTTCCTACGTAAAGGTGGTTATCTATTGAAAAGTAAATAAATATTAAAAAGTGTATTAAATATTTAATGTCAATATTATTTAAAAATAATAAATTAGTAAAATATTTATAAACAAAACAAAGAGCATCGACACATGCTAGGCGACCATCGATCAGCCAACGGAATCGGTCACCACAGACCCATAGGGGATAAAACATTGACCATTTTCAACAAAAATCGGAAATAGAAATTCAAGACGGTGATGGCTGATAGGGAATAAATATATTTGCAATGGTGAATATTGGCTGAACAAATCCTTGACAAGTATATAGATAACGATAGCGAGAAATATAGAGAACGTGAAGAATCAAAGACACGATCGACATTCACGTCTTACAATTATCACAAAAACTTAAAACTTACTTGCAACATAGTCAGTTATGATCGAGGTGCCTCAGCCAAAGACCGAGCATCAATTTCAAAAGATGCATGACGCAATTGTACATTTCGTTCTCATCCAAATTATTGTTATCATCCCAGTAAGTCAACTTCCTGCCGTAGTCTCTACAGGAGACGATTTTGATAAACAATGTTTTCAAATTCCTACGCAAGAAAGACTTTTTATCATCGACTTCATCCTCGCTACAAATACGACAGTCACAAGTTCTACTTATTTCTACTACATCGGAAGCATTACTGGTAGTAACATTCTCTTCCTTAACAACATTTTCTACTGTAGGGCGATCAGGGTCGGATACTACTATAGCGGGCAACGCCCGTTCTTTAGTTTCCGCAAAATTTCGCATGGCAAAGTTCTTTTTCAACTTGCGTATGTTATTTGACACGTTGCTGCTACTTTGATCTTTAACTCTCCTCATAACGCCCGAGGTCGAAGGAGTCGAATCCAGCACGGTCTCTGCTGAACCTGAACGTGGAACTTTGCTCTTTTTATACGTGACTATTTCTTCGCAACTCTTAACATGTGACAAATTTTGCTTTTTCAGAATTTCCTTTCTTAGATCAGGTTTTTTACTACTTTCCTCCTTGATTTCTAGGAAATTTTGAAAAGGCGGAAAGGCGACTACGCCGACTCTCCTTTGACGTGGACCCTTGGTTTCTTCTTTTTTCTCTTCAGGCTTGTCTTCAAAAGATATGGTTTTCATCGTTGGCACTCTAGTTTTAAGCATAGATTTATCGGGCTCCATCACTTCGTCCAAATTCTCAACCGAACTTTTATCAGACTCTCTAATCTCATCGTTACTTTTAAATGAAAACGATGGCACCTTCCTAATCGAGGTTGATACAATCCCTCTGTACGTACTATCTCTCTCTTTTCTGGTATACCTTTTGTGTATTGGCATACTCAGTCCACCAATATCTTCGAGTTCATCTAAATTATCCAAAGTATGATCCGAATCCTTAACAGCATCGTAATCTGTAAATATGAATATACTCCCAGACTTGTCTACTGTGGGCGCAGTTCTGCAGTCGATATTGTCAGATGACGTCATATAGTTCCTGACTATTGGCATTTTTATTTCCGGTTTAGGTTCATCGGCATCCCCAAATTCTCTTATATCTTCAGTGGAGTTTTTAGCAGATTCTCTGATATCATCGAATGTTTTGAATGAAAAAGTTTTTTGTAGCTTTTTTATTTGCGGTGCAGTATTATTACTGTTGCTTATTTCATCCATACCCTTATAACTTTCTTTAAGAACGAACAATGCCAAACTTTGCCCGTACGTTTCATTGTGAACTGCCAAAGATGCACGCCTGCTTTTCACTTTATATGGAGAAGCGGGGATATCTTCGAAACTCCGTTGCATTTCTATCAATCTGTTTTGCCGTTCTTCAGAATGCATGGTCCAAGATGAAGCTGTGCCACTTTCGGATTCGCTAGAACTTAGGGTTTGCAAATAATTGAATATTTCTATTCCTCGGTCGAGTGATATAGATCTCTGCAGCGGTATGTCGTGGTTGAATCTAAAGTCGATTTCTTCCTCGGTGGAAACAGATCTTTCGTCTTCGTCCTTCTCATCGAAATTGCTGCCTAGCCACCTGTCTACTTCCCGATTGTTGAGGTTGAGGTTGATCAGTTCCTGCCTCAGGTCTATTTCCGGCTTGGGGTTCCGTATGTCCGAGTATCGTCTGAACTTCTTCTGCGGGGTGATGATGTTGGTGGAGGTCGGGTCGGAATGCCTACGCGGGAGCGGAGGTGGTGCCACCGGGCGCGGACATCTTGCTGGCGAGCGAAGATAGCGAGCGGCGGGGGAATGCGCCCACGGTGATATCAGACTCCGCAAAGAGCTTGCGAAAACTGTGGAACCGACAATATTGAACATGTATCAACAGATAATAAAATAATATCTGTGTACGATATATAGATATAGTTTTATAATTGTATACACAAACTTACAAAATTAATTAAAATATAAGAATGTTTTTCTTAACGTACATAATGTGAACAACGTAGTATTTTCTATATTATGTGTTTTTTTGTATGTAAATAATTCTGTATATGATTTAATGAAGCCTATGATTGTTCACTTTACTATTGATATTATTTTGGTTTAATTAAGGAATACAAATTGTGATACGCAAAAAATAATTGCTTCACAATTGCATTAAAGGTCCCACTGAACGCTACATTCTAAGAATATCATGTGATGTTTATTGCAATCGTCTCCATAAGTGAGCGGATGATTAAACGATATAACACTCGCTAATAATATCAAATATAGAACGGGAATGATATCTTTTCATTCCTAACTGTTATCAAACGGCACACTTTTGAGTTTACTTTGTTTTATACACGAAAAGCAATTATTTTGAATATTTTTTCCCAAGCTTACATCCGAAAACTGGTCAATCTATTTGTGCACTGTTACTCAATTATATAATTGAAGATATGATAGAATCAATTAAGTCGAAAGCAATATAACATAATGACACACACACACGCACACCTATAGAGACGACTAACAAAGCTTAGCAAAGCAAAACGTTTACAAATGTTCGTATGGGTCTTGTATACTCGCGACATGTAGCATTGGGCGCAAAATATATATATTTTAAAGTATCGAATACCGATTTTACAACTTAACCTATTATATAAACCGTTAATGATAACAAATGATTTTGGTTGGGGTAACAGCGCCCTCTGATGAAATAATTGGGAACATCCGCCATTTTTATTTCCGGACTCCCTCACGTGACTCTCACTTTGCAACTACCGCGATCTGAAGTTTAGTTCCTCGTGATGTTCTATGCTACGAATTCGCATACGGAAAAATTACTGCTTGAAAGGATGGACGCCTAAATCCCGAAACACAAACGATGTGTCGATAGGTATCCATTAGGTGTGGGTAGATACAAATATACCTATGAGAGCACGAGGGCGGGTGGCGCGTAGAGCGGCAGGTAACGAGTAGATATAATAGGTTAGGTTGGCGAGGCTGCAGCGCGCGGGTACCTGTGCGGCGGCGTCAGTGCCAGTACCGGGCGGGGGCCGTCAGTGCCAGGGGCCGAAAGAGATCCGCGGCGGCGGCGCGCGGCGCGCGCCCGGCGCCAGCGATAACCTAGCACACGGGCCGTCAGTCGCAGCGCACCATGGAGACACAACACAACACACGGAAACAGAACATACCCTCGACCATTCGGGGTTTTACTGTCTCTAAACCCACGATAAGGATAAATAAAAAAAAAAACAGAAAAAAATCAAAATTCTTAATTTGCTACTATTTTACTCGATATTTCTTTCGAAGGAGCAAATTCATAGAAAAAACGTATTGGATACTAATCAGATAATTTCTGGTGCGGCTGGCGCTGCCCTCGACGGTCACACCATTGTTATGGTTTTATGTGCCGAGACCAGCCGGAGCAATAAATGTACGGTAGCATTCATGTGTTATTTTACAATGTTATTGATGACATGTAAGTTAATAGAACTGAATCCGATTGAAATATTCAATGTTGTGCTTTAGTATTAAAGTAAACAAAGAAAGAAAGAAAGAAAAAAAACAAATGAAACATCAAACGGAGAGTATAAATGATGGGAGTTCTTTAGGAAGCGATAAAGCGTCAGAAACGTGTTATTACGTATTATCCAGTCGTCCATGCCAAGTGCTTCGTGCTCTGTGTTGATTTTCGTGTTTCAATGCGAGATCTCTTTCGGCCCTGGTCACATTTTCCACTCAATTTATACTATTACACACCTAAAAGGATTATTATAAACGAAAAACAGAACAAAAAAACCCATTTCGAACAACACAGTAAATAAGCCAGAGGTTCGGATAACGTTGATCATTTCATGCGAATTATACTCTACTACCCAAAAAGAAAACCATCATAATATAAATCGATATCTATATATATATTTATGTATATATATAAAAAAAATGAGAGAAATGTACCAGAACCAATTTCAAGCTTTTGTGTAGTAGGCATTTTGGTGGGCGCCATATTATTTAACAATTTATTTTGACTGAACAAAAATTCTTGGAAAAGTTTTATTAAATTTGATACAGCACAAAGAAATCATGCGTCCATCAAATAAATTTGTGTATATGATAACCACACTCTGTTAAATTATATACGTACATACCACCGGAGATAAATTTGCTTTATACACTCGATACCATATAAATAATTATAACACGTCACATCGAGAACGAAAAGGAAACAATAGAATTAATTAATCATTTCGTCACTTGACGAACAAAATGGCGTCTTTTGTGCGCATCTATCGTATCATACTAATAAAATTATCTGTATATCATAATCCTGATTTAAACTAGCGATTACAAGTGACAATTTAATCAAGAATGATTAAAAATGGTTGATAAATATGTTGGAGGATAATCGAATTGGGAATCGATGTTATTCGATCGTTGTGAGTTGATTCTTTATATCGAATACAACACTTAGAACGTTCACGACACTTTCAGCTTTATTATTATATTCATATAGATTATTTCCGTTTCTTTCTCGATGTGTGTACTACCTTAATAACCAACACCAATTAATAAATAATAAAAAACTCACCGTTTACAAATTTATATTGTGCATAAAAATTATATTACATATTGTGTCATATCATAAAATATTGGAATAAGTTTGTATAATCATCAGAAAAAAAACTACCAATAGAGGAATCATTTTTACAGTAATTTATGTCATTTCATATTTAATAGCAGATATTTTAAAATGATTTTGTTTCATACAAGATATGTATATGTATAGAATGCTATAAAAATATATTAATCACTTTTTATATATAATTATATAGTATAAATTCTAAGGCTGCTTTTATTTTGTTCATGCAATTTTAAAGGGCTTTCGAGACTGTAGAAAGTTTTAAAAAGCCCTGCATGTCATGCACTTACGCTGGTATCCTGGCCGAAGGGAAAAGAACATAAATGTCTATTACAAATCGTTATTTAAAATATTGTTAGAACAATTGCATGACATTATATTAGAAAGTAATTCATTATCTTTTTTTATCAATTGTTTTTGTTATTTCTCGAATGTGAGATATCATTTATATCATTTCATTTTTCCTTAGTGTCTAAGTGCCATTAAATAAATCGGTTTTAAAATAATTATTCCACACCCTTAATGTGTTGTATATACCCAACTGACTGTGAAATTTCACATTTTAAATATAGAACACAATACATGTGAGGTTATTGTTCTAAACCCATGCGCGATAATAGAATGTTAGTTTAAGGCTAGTCGCACACTGGATAAATATTTTCATCGTACGCAAACTGATTGTAATTTTCCTCCTCGAAACGTTAGTATTGAATGCGATCCGTTACTGGTAAGCATCATCGTAATAAATAATCTATATTAGCTTGTTAATTCTACGCTGATTTAAAGGCTATAATAGACTCAATCATTTCGAACCTATGAACATTCGTGACCATACACTAAATTAACAAATATTTTAATATATTTTATTATATTTTCAACGTACGTATATATAAAAAATCGGAACATGTTGGGGTTGATATCGGACGGTGGAACTATACACTCGGCTAGCTAGTACAAGTATGCGAGTACTGGAAGAATGTTACGAGTAAAATTTCTATGAAAACGCATCCAATGTGCGGCAAGCCTTATGCGGTGTATGAATGCAAAACCCTGCCAAATTAGTAAAGTCATGTCATAGCAATGATTTCTGATAGTTTAAGAGTCGTATAATATTTTAAGAAATTCAATAGACTCTTATATCATGCTTTTATTGCAGTAGCAGATGAATTTTCATGTTTACAAGTTTATGAACTCAGAATATTGCTCCTCGGTTACAAATAAAATTAGTCTTGAAACAATTAAAAATCAGACTTATAACATATGTCGCTGTCTCGTTCATTTTCATTACGTACATATTCTTCTACGGCAACTCAAAATTAATTACAAAGTGAAGTTTTTCGATTTTAGTTAGCCAAAATTAAAATGCTTCGCACTGAATATCTGTAGGTATCGCCCCAACCCTTTATCCGACCCATCTTGAGTTATACTATAATCATATACATATATATTTGAAATAGTTACCAATTAGAAGAACCAGCACCAGATAATACGTGTACAGTAACGATATGAATGTACTGTACCTCTGTCTGTGTGTTTATGTGTACGTGTGGGTGAGTGTGCTTATGTACGTGTGTGCATGCGTGTGTGTGCGTGTACTCACAACTTCCGTATGCCGCTGTTGCGCTTCCAGGGCGCGTCGTCGGGCTCGGCGGGCAGCGGGCCCTGCACCGGCGCCTCGGCCGGCTCCGCGCCGCTGCCCGACGGCGACGTGTCCGAGCTCGTGCTGAGGGGCCGGACACGTTCGTTATTATTATTATACCATCACACCGAGTGGTCTCTTGCGAAATACGCTGATATTACCGGGAGCAGGCCATCCGATTTGAACTCAAAGTAAGCTTCGAGAGAGCTGTTAAACTAAACGGCTAGTAAAATACATTTACATATACATATCTATTAATATACTTATATATATAAACCTTTTAGGCTAAGATACAGAACAATTGTGCTCGTCATACGAATATTTATTCTGGATAGGAATCGAATCCGCAACCCCAGCTCAACAAACAAGTCCACAAACCACTGGAGGAATAGACTTATCCAAATACAGTATTATTTATAGTAGGTAATCGTAAAATAGTACCTTTCGAGCTGTGGTTCGATCTGCAGCGCTTGCAGCTGCTCTTCAGCCCGGTTCAGTTTCAGCTTGAGCTCGTTGCGCTCGTGCAGGATGGCCCTCAGCTCCCGCACGCTGAACGTGGGCTTGGAGGACTGATCCTCGTCCTCGGGGCCGTCGGGCGTCGCCGCGCCGCATGCTGTACACTTCTGTGAATAATATTAATCATCATCAGCTACAGTCCACTACTGGATATAAAAACAATAATAATAATAAAGTATTATTTTTAATAATTTATTATTATTATTGTTTTTATATCCACATACAGTCCACTACTGGATATAAAAACAAGGGCTTACGTAATTGCATCGGGCGGTGCAAGTTGGGAATAGACTACATATTTCATTTTGATAATTGTTCTTTGCACTTGGCTAGCGTGGTAGACTATGGCCTTAACCCTCTCAATATGAGAGGAGGCCCATATTCCAATAGTGGAATGACAAATGGGTTGATTATTATTATTATTGTTCTTTGAACTGTTTATTAAAATACTGCATCTCTACCATTTTCTTGGAACAGAACAACTTATACATCAGAATAGAGACAGTTTAATAGAAAACTCATTTGGCCAATACACTGAATGTGAAATTAGAATATCAACAATAATTTTACTCGCCAATAAACATTGAGGCAATGTATTACAATTCAACTTTATATATACATAACATCTAAAATTACCGTTACAAATTGTATTCCCCACGAACTGCGATACTTATTTATGAAAACTAAATCCATTAAGCGATCGATCCGTCTGCTAACATTGTGATAAAGTCCTCGACAAAATAATTAAAACCATTCGACGCTATCATTTTCATTCTTCCAATAAGCCTCTAGTAAACAATAAACAATCCAGGGACGGTATCGACCCTGAAACTAATTAGCAAGTCCAACAAATTCATATTGTAATTATCCAAGTTTAAACAAAACTTAATCTTTGGAACTGAACAATAATGAATATGCAAACAGACAATAATACAGTCAGTTTTCATTAGATCACGACGTATTTCACGCCTTCGACCTTTCAAAAGATCGATGCCCTAGCAGAGCCGTAAATGAAACGCGGCCAATATTTATACTAGGGTCGGGCGAGTATAATAGCGGATGCGAAGTGAGCGCTTATAAATTATTCGTGTAAACTACATTCAACATAAATCCGGGTGAAATATACGAGTTATTGGTAGTAAGGTGCCACTGACAGGCGGAGGACATGTCAAGAAAAGAGATATGGGCGGAGAAAAACAGTTGGTATAATTTTTTTTATTTATTGTTTGTTCGCTTGCCTAGACAGAAATAAATAACTGGACGATGACGATTTTTTAATTTCGTAGTTACTACATGTTCTGTACTTCGTTTTCAAACAATCTTCTCACCACTGGTAAACTCTACATATTACATATGTATGGTCAAGTATCAATCTATCATCTTCATTATTATCAAAATTTTTATTCGTTTCGATGTTGAACACCTCTTGGAAGGAGAAGGATTAAAGCCACAGTCAGTCACATTGGTCAAATGCTGGTTGGCAGATTTTACAAAACTTTAGAGTACGCTTTCAAAAACGTACTCTAAGGTGTGCAAGTTTTCTCACGACGGCGACGTGTTCCTCCACGGTTAAGCAAATGATATATGGAGTTAAACCATACATTTTGGTAGAGTTGCGCGTCTGGATTTTAACAAAGGAACCCCAGAGTGGGGCATGAACTGTAAACGATCGGAGGAACATCGCTGCTTAGTTGAGCAGCGAGCAGCGATCAAACAATGGTCATATTAAATTTCATCAATAACGGTTATCAGTTCAGCCTTGTACGCACATAGCATCTCTGTCGCATTTATAACAGTACTATTGACAATACACATTATAATAAACTATATAAAAAAAACAACACAGTACAGCAGAAACAAAGTTGTGTAAGAACAAAAGACCGTCTTATCGCTAAAAGAGCGATCTCTTCCTGACAACCTTTATTTGAGACGGCTTATTTAATGAAAAGAAAATGAAGAATTTAATATAAAAAAAAACAATCTTTTGGATCATAGAACGGTTTTAATACAATCTTTCTTACCTTTCAATAGGGATTTATTTAAATATAAGCTCAAGGACAGCTATGCCTTCCCAATTCAACTTGGAACAGCTGGGTGCAATAGGATCCAGGTCTATCACAGTTACGATAGAGATCAATATCAAGCATTGGAACGTAAAAGTCGCAACTAAACATAGTCCATTGAACGATTCTCATACGTCGTAACAAGGCAGTTAAAAAACAAGCGTGATCGACTCTATCACATTCCACACTCGGAAATACGACAGCATATTGATTATATGACAATCAGTCACAACCGTTGAACGATATGATCGTCCATTAGCGTGTGATACCGCAACATGTTAAATATAGCCCGTATTAATTGTCACAACTCAGTAATTGTCAGAACGGAAGTAACAACTGTGATGTACTTTATTTTGTGTTTATTTTTCGCCTCGTAAATTCGGTCTCGTCAATTTCAGTTATTTTAGCTAGGATCTGGTACTAGCTGAATGGAGTGTCAGAAGTCCCTGAGACCTGCGTGGGTATATGCAAAGTGCGATACATATACAAGAAACACGTAAAATCTATTAGAATACTAGACATTCTTTGGTTTCTACTTAGTAGTTACGGACCTAGCGTGACGATATAAGAATATTATTGGATATGTACACATTCTCGTAAGAATAACAAGGAAGAAACACTGTAATTTTGTATGTAAACAGTAGTTCCCAGTATTATTTAATAGAATAACAGATGAACATGTGTGTACATAAATGTATTTTACGTTTTATCAAAAACATAGACAATTTTACAATTTTGTGAAGTCAATTTAGGTTTTAACATCAAATATTTGATTTTCAATGAAATTTGATTGATAAGCTTCGAAGATAATTGCATAAAACAAAGTAACTAATAAAATTGAGAGTTGAGACTTTCTCATTCGAAGAAGAGACCCGTATCCAATAGTTGTATAATAAAAAGGATTGACGACGATGATGTCGATGACGATATAACTGAGAACTACGTTGTTTGTGACAGAAGTAGTAAATAGTCGTGTCACTAGCTGTTAAATGATTAATGTAACGAATTATAAGACATCAAATTGTGTATATAATGTGTTGCCTTCTTTATAATGAAAACTAACACTGTTGATATTAATAATCCTATTTCTACAGCCCCATACGACGATTGCAGATATCCATGGATTATAGTGATATTAATGGGCACAAATCGTCTTACTCCTACAATCTTATGCAAAACCGATTCTTAATATATATTCATAGATGGACTGTCGGTTATATTTCTACTGTCGTATACGACATTGATCGTTGAAGTCTGTGGGCCAGCAGAGGATACCTGTACCAGATTGAATGGTGCCTTACCTTATCTTGTGCGTCCGACTGGTGCAGCGCGGCGATATCCCTCTGCTGAGACTGTACAATTGTTGTAAGTTCTGTGCGCTCCTCGCACACTAAACGCATCTGAAAATGTACATTTAAAACTTTACATGGTGCTTGAACCTCATATAGAAATTGCAATCCCACAATGTTGCGTTCCTGTTTAGCTCTGGATCTTAGTAAATCGAACTAAAATCCCTCAGGATTGAAAAGATTACTGGATTATTATAATCTTTATGTTTACATCAACAGATTGACTTATAGTGTTTTTGAGATATTACACTCCAGTCGCAAATGAGCGATATGTAGATACGTATGTATAGACCTTTTACGACAAAAATATCAATGATGTAACTTTTGCATACAAATAAATAAAATAAATACATGTTTGCTGCAAATTAAAAAAAAAACATCAACATTTTGATGTAACATGTAAAACCATTTTTATAACAAAATAGATCATCATGACGATGTGCTGAGCGAGAACAATTCATGTGTTTGCAATATAGTTCAGCAGTTGATCAAGAAATGTATCAACATTTTTTGTTGTGTAGTAGGAATCATCACGGACTGATTTGTAATATTTCTTATGACGCATTCGGCTTGATCACATGTAAATATATGTATGTGGCAAGTACATCTATAGGTCACGGTATGCATTGCGTACGAAATATTAATAAGCCATTTCCCCTGTTTTCATATATCATCAAATTCGAATACTTGTAGTACTCGTAGTAGTGCTAGGTCTATTCAAAATGTGTATCTAATTAAGAAGTTACCATGAGACTCAAACGTATTACTTAAATTCTAAATGATATTAAATAATGTAACATCGTGCCTGTAATCTCCGTTGGGGTAGGCAGAAGAGTGTAGTGCACTCCTACGTTTCACCTTTTACGTTTCAAGTCCCATGGAATAGATCGTAATTCTATTGTCATATGCCGGGCACAAATACAGGCTCCGGGTCACTAGTAGAAATTCTAAATGAGAAAAATCCAATATTACCCAGACTGGGGATTTCAACCCTGGACCTCCTGATCGGCAGTCGCGATTGCAACCACTCGACCAACGAGGCAGTCTTTCAATTCGTCAGTCTTAAATATTAAATTATTGATATGTTGTGTTAAGTTTACGTTATTTATGGTTTAGAAACAATGTCCGCTGCGCACTAGCAAGTAAAAATATTTTTATTTGCCCGCGATAATGTCAGTCTTATTCGCGACCTTAGAGGAAATAAAAATTATAATATACCGTGGATTTATTTAAGCGAAAATAATAAGTATTTGACGTTTACCTTTTTGACTAATCAAATGATAATCTCTTCAGAAATCGTTATAATTTAGACATATCTCACCTGATTCTGCAGCTGTTTGTTCTTCCGCCGGAGGTCGCGGCCCAACTGCGTCAACTTCTCCACTTGGTTCGTTAACTGCAACGTGTCCAAAATTGCCATTTTTAACGCTAAAGCAACTACCTAAATAAGTACACTCTCAATTCGAGCAGGAAATAGCTTCTTCAAACCACAGTTTAGAAATGATAACTTAAAGCGGTACGTATTTACTCTTTTAAGTATATTCGTGTAACATTTAATATTATATTTAACAACTAACAGAACAGTTAGCGACACAATGACACTATATTTTCATATGAAAAAATAAGTCACTAAACCGGGCGTGTAGTAGTGAAAACAATAATACATATAATATTATAGGTATAGACGATATAAACACGTGATAGCCACGTAGATATAAGCCAGAATGCACTGTAGATCGTATCTGGACCATGATTGATGGTTGCAGATCGGTCGAGATAAATGGAGGTAGAGAGAGGCAAATTATATTTCAAAGACATCTGATTAGATATCGTTAGTATTATGCGATACGGCATTTCATAAGAAATTGTGATAATGATTTGTCATTTGTAAATGTACCTATACATAATATCATGCAAAATTGACAAATTCTATGCCATATTCGTTGATCCTGTCTTTACAATTTCAAATATCCCTACAATTAATCGCTAGCGATTCAAAATATATGACGTGACGACCACTTATATCATTAGGTGCCAGACTGTATTAGTTGGTAAGGTGGAATAAAAATAATATGTAGGTATAATACAAAAAAATAAAAATATCTATAGGTTTTTTAATTTTTATAAGTTTCCTACAATGTCTGCTATTATTTATAATAGAAATTGGAAGACCTATTTACGTTAGGGTATATTAAACAGAGAAGCCTTTTTATATAAAAAAAGTCTATTTCATAATGGAATTAATTTTAATGGAGATACATATTGATGTATCAAGAAACTAGGGCGAAATATCATCTACTGAACCACTTCATTTGTAGAATTGCTTAAAGTCACAATATTTTGATAGAAACCAACTAAAGATCAATATTTTTGATATTCCGTTATCGTATCGCCATAAAGCTTAATAATTTTGAACATTCCCTTTATAAAAAAGTGTATTTTAAGATTAAATATCACTTGTTGTAACGGTGAAGGAAAACATTGCGAGGAAACCGTCCTGCCTTTTAGTTTTTCATAACGAACTCAAAGGCGCGTGTAATCAGTCTACTAATAGTGATAAGTAGGGTACTTGGCCCGAGCAGAAGATTGTAAACCTTCTCATTCTAAGAGACCAACATCGGAATGATAAAAGGGATTAAAATGTTGATGATAAAGTTTATAATGATGATGATTATGATCAAAAAATCTGCAGAACCTATTACACGAAAACGGACAGCAAGATATTAAAATTAAACCTTAAGTTCACGGTATCTTAAGAAGAATTCAAATTAAAATACGTGGCTTTAAGCGCACCGGGCCACTTTAAAGTCTAAAAATGACTTTGTGAAAAAAGCAAATCTCAAAAACCTAAGTGGAAAACCGCAGTGTAATTTCAGCGGAAAGCGGCTTGATTGCATGATAAAACTTTCAGAGGGAACTCGAGAGCCATCGTACTATTGACCCTGTTGAAAAAACAGGTTAATGGAGTTTTCAATCAAGATTTCATTTACGTTGCGTATTTAACGCGACGATCTTCGTATCTCAGTGGTTTTACGATCAGCTACTGTCGTTGTGATATTTTAATAGCATATTTCTCTTTTCGTTTTACAATCTTTTGGATGGACTTCTATATATAACTATCGATAACTTAGAAATATATTTCTTTGTGTCTAATATTTTTCTAAATATAATATATTTTTTATATACGACTTGACAAAACATGTGAAGTAGTCGAGATGACTTTCGTTATGTAAATTACATTGTATTGTATTCAAATGGTTACATTCTACAATGTTTAGTCTTGTATCAGATTTCGAATAAATACATATAGGTACTAAATACCGTGACTATAATTATATATGTAGGTACAGATGTGTGTGCGCGCTGTCAATGTGTGTGTATGTATCGGTGTGTCTATCGGTCGATCTGTCTATGGATTTCACACAAAATAAATTCAAACTGATCGTTAAATGGGTATCAGTTTCAAGGTTCATTAAAATGTTGTCAAATCGTCGCGACGGCAACACATTCGATCGGTAAAATTGCACCAACGCAACGCCCGATGACTGGCATTGCATCAACGAAGGTCGCAGGTTTGATGACCGGAGACAGTGAATTAGTAAAATGTCTCGCTCTGGTTACACCAAGTTACATTGGCTGATCGATTGCTGGAAATTTCCATTACTTTTCGGCATAGTTTTTAATGATCGATGACAAGAAAAAAAAATTGAACAAGCAAATGTGATAAATCCAACGGGGTAACCACATTGATATCAATTTATCACATAGATGTTGTTTTTGTTTCACTGTTATCGGCGGCTCGACGAGAAGGAAAATTTGGATTGATTTAAATGATTATGTTCATTTACAATGTTTTTATTTTATTCATCAACGAGACGTAAACGTAACTGGTGAAACGTGGGCCTGTACTACACTCCTCTGCCTACCCCTTCGGGGATTACAGGCGTGATGTAATTTTTTTATTCATTAATGTTTTTTCTCATTGTATGTAGAGTACAACAATGTTTTAATACTTGAGAGTGGAAATACACACTACTTTCTTTCTTCTCTCATCTTCATGTAATAATACCAGAACGCAAATTTAATGAAATCACTCGGCGGACTGTGGAACAAACGTAGCAGTCTAAAGGAGATAGTTAAATGTCCTTTATTGAGTGATCACTTACAGAGTAACACTTAAAAATAAATAATATTCAGGTCATGATGCATGTACATATGTACATGACCATTTCCTACAACAATATTATGAACATAAAAATGGTACTCATACAATGGTATATACAGGTATATAAGCGAATTGATGTAGTCAGTCCGTGCACTCATCACTTCGCACAAATAAAAACGTGTCACGCCCTTTTAGGAAAATAACACGTGTTTACCTCACGCGTTAAAGGTCGAATGTTTGATGTATACACGAACGTACACGAGGATGTTTATGTTTATCTAACAGCAGTAATAGCAATTACTGGATATACGAGTAACATATCACATCCTAATTTCATTTTAATTATGGGCACATAAATTCGTATAATCCCAATGAATCGTGAAAATGAACACCCTTATCTGTTTTTTTACTTCAGATAACAAAGAAAACAATTGATATTTTTGGTGTTCGTGATAAAACGATTGAGAAGATAAACATTTATTGTAATGATAAGTTAACATACGAATTACTCTTAGGCACGCTAATTCCCTACAATAATTCTTTGTATTAACACATTCATATTGAAAGACAACTCTGTAAAAAGGGGTACCTACAAAGTTTTTGCTTCAGGTATAAATAAATATATAGAATACTGAAATTGTAAAATTGCGATATGATTAATAATAATCATAAATAATAGTGGACCCATTTGTTATTCCACTGTTGGAATATAAGTCTCCTCTCATATTGAGACGATTAAGGTCATAGTCTGCCACGCTGGCCAAGTGCGGGTTGGCAGGCTTCACTCAACCAGGTGTGCAAGGCTTCCTCACGATGTTTTCCTTCACCGTTAGCAAGTGATATTTAAACTTAAAACGCACTTTTATATAGAGGTGCGCGCCATGGATTTGAACCCAGGACCCCCGGAATGAGAGGCTGAATTCTTAACCACTAGGCTACCACTTTTTTATTATGCATATTAATGATCAAGTTAGATTGCTGCTGTGAACAGAATTTGTTCCAACTTCAGTAACTTTACGTGATCATATAATAATAATGATAGGATTTGAGATAGGATGTTTATTACCCGAAGGCAGAAAAATAGTCGAGATTTAGAAGAAATAATAATAGTCGACATCTGCCACGGATTTCAAATGTAACTCCATATCTTTTCTACACTCAAATCGAAATAAATATTCTCCGGGATATCCCATTTCACCAAATAATCTCATTTTAAAGCATCGCTCAGGGCGTCGTCTCGTTACTTATTCAAGAGGGCGGGAAGCGTCGATCCCAGGTCCCCGCTGGGCCATTTTGTCACATGTTTCTAGGTCACAAACAAATTTCTTTTTATTCAGCAATAGACTCGCGTTTGACTGCAATCTTACTTTATAGGAACCGAGATGGAACCTAGGATGTAGCACGCTTGCCTAGAAAGTGCCTATTCTCTCTAGTTTTTAATTGATTCAGGTCATACGACTAGGGAAAAAATTGTATTAAATATTACTCTTCCTATTACAAATCTTCATATGCAATGGCAACGTAGGTGTACTAATCACAGAAAATTACTGCTAAACCTGCTATCACCAATAAAAAACTTTCAAATACTTTTTTATTAATGTAACTCAAACTGACCCAGGCTCAGGTGTAAACGTATATTAAGAATGAATATTATATCGATTTAAATGAAAATATTGCTAATGTTTTTCACAAAATAATCTGACTCTGTTTTTATGAGGTATCCAAAATTTTGAAACCCTTTTGCAATTCTTGAAATAATAGAAGGCTGCAGAAAAAAAAAACCACATGCAATTGAAACTCTTTAACTGCCATCAAATAATTTTCACTCTAATAAAACAAAACTTACTGGCGGTGCGCGTGTGTTCAGTATCTCCCTCTCCCGCCTCTTCTCTCGGATATGAAGAGGATTCAAAACATCAACATCCAAAAGCCTTACAGTTTCTGCGTCAGGATTGCGAAGTCTACGCGCTTCCTTGTCGTGATATACTTATGTATGCAGATAGTAACATCTCTTGACACGAGTTACAGGTGTGCTCCAGGATAACTGATGTCCTCGGACAATCTTACTGTTAACACAAGTCGGCTCGACATTGATCTAAGCCGCTGGAGACACCTGACGTCAACTCCGAATGCTATTCCAATGTTCAGTTTAGGATAAGTTTTTTTATTCCGCTACAAAGTGCGTTGTAATTACATAACATAACGTCATGCCTTTACTACCCCAAAGGCGTGGACAGCGAAGTGTAGTACACCGTGGAATAAGTCGTCAACTAATGACTTAAGTGATCTTTACTCTTAACTCTATTAGTTTGATTTTAAGATGTCCAAAATGCTAAAAGTCGCTGAAAGTATGTCGCTTTGTACGATAGTTTATTGCATGTTATAAAAAAATATCAACAGGCAGAATGTTCTGGAATTATATACATTCTTACTAGACTAACATTTATAGTAAGGTCTCGTGAAGGCAAAAAATGAAGGCGAAACAAATATATACTATTAGCTTGTCATCGTCTACTGCTGGACATAGGCCTGTCCAATGGCAGGCCACTGAGCTCGATCTTCTGCTCCACGCATCAACCCACTTCCAGACACTTTGCGTATATCGTCACTCCACCTAGCTGGAGGGCGTCCTACGCTACGTTTGCCAAGTCGCGGTCTCCACTCCAGAACTCGTAGGCAAAACTGTTGTCTGATAACAAACATCATTATTAAAATCATGCCATACAATATAAGTCGTAGAATGAATCCACAGAATAATAAGTGGCAACATAGTATAACAAAAGCAAGGTATTTTTTTTCAGAGTTTGACCTTTTTTTGCTAGCTGCTACGATTTTATAGGTTGAAAATTGTTTTTAGTACACACTGGCAAATACCGTACTCCATGAGGGCTACAATGCCATCTGTTATCGAATAGCGAAATATCTCCTCAACTTGGTTAAAAATAACGACAAAAATAACTTGAGGTTTCGGTGCTCTTATGGTTACGTACCAAACGTAATTATCTGAAGCTTCTTTTTATGTTGCTGTATATCCATAGATTAAGAGATCTATTTCCGGATTAAGTCAACTAAGTCTAGATCTACATACACACAAGGTCGTTTCAAGATGAAGGTCGCACGAAGGTCGTGAGATGAACGGATATTCTTAAGTCATTTCTGAATAAAAAATTGTGTCAAAATGGCTATATAGGACTTCCTAAGAATCAATACGTAGACAAGTCTTATGGGGTTGGAGGCTAGATATGCCTAAAAGTACTTCTCCGCGCTGTCTACGCTGTCACGTCAGCTGTTATCTGTCAGCTTGTTTGTTACAATCTTGTATAATATTCCAAATGTATTGTACTATAGCCATACGTATATAAATCAAAATCAAAGCAACAATAACTATATACAAAAATAAAATTAAGAAAGTATAAAAAAAATTACATTACACCTATACCTAATCCCTGAAGGAGTAGGCAGAAGGGTGTAGTGCACTCCCAAGTTTCACCACCATACTTAAGTCCCATGGGTGGTGTGCCTATTGCCATATACCGGGTCAAAACGGATCGAACGGGATCAAAACTTCGAGTCACTATTAGAAATTCTAAATTAGAAAAATCCAAAAAAGCTTATAGATATAGCTCAAGAGGAAAATGGGTCGGTAGTTCTTCAAAAGGGCTTGAACACCTCTACCCCTGGCTTATATAACTATTTTAATTGTTCATGATATTGTGACTGATATTGATATCATTGTTTTCACTTGAAAATGTACATTGCAATAAGATATTCTCAGCGTAAGTTAGGAAAATAAAAGAGCAAAATAGAATATTGTGCCAACGTCGAGATGATTATAAAACAATATGCCATTAAAACTGTACTAACCTTTTAAAGGCACAACAAACTGAAAACGCAATATTCGGACCGTTACATGGAAAAGTGAGCCTTTTTTCTCCCGTAATCGCTGCCAATTTGAAGGGAAAACAAAAGCACAAAAAGGGCGTTTAGATGATTGACGAGATGGTGCGCGCGGCACGGTAGTTAGGATAGAAACGTTAACTTTAATGTGGTCAGGTTTAACTATTTTTATCCTAAACTGGTTATAACTGCTAAAAGATGTGGAGAATATTATGCCGAATGTAATTTATTGCCCCCTTTTCAAGTTAATTGTTAAAAAATGTAATTTTCATTTTTAGATTACAAAGATAATATTTTTTAAAAAGCGTTAGAAAACCAATACTTTCAAACTTAGAGCCCGAGTCCTGTTGTCAAATTCAGAAGCTGTTTTCGTAGTTAAATATAGTTAAAGCAGTTAAATATCGTAAAATAAGATAGTGCAGAAGTATTTGCGCAGAACTTAATGGTAACAGAGGGACCCAAAGCACCGGAACAATCTCAACAGAACGCTAATGAGCCGATAGCGGTCGCTCAGTGTTCCGCTGGCATGAATGAAATGCATCTGCTCTCATAACTATAGCAAATAGAGGCTAATGCTAATTAAAAGTTGTTGCATAAAGTTAAGAAAAACACATTATTTCAATTTCTCAACAATTTCCGTTTTGCCTCCTGCCGTAATAATACGTTTATCGATATAAGTACTGTTAATTTTTACATGATTACATTAGTAGGTACATTAAGAGTTATGCCCTCTGACGTGTAGGAAGTTTCCGACCTCATTTAGTTATTGATATAAGTGTATTTGTATTAATTTCACCGTCACTTACGCGGCAGAGACTCCCCGTGGGACTAAAAGTTTCGAGAGTAGAAAATATTGGTGTTACTCATATCATACAATGTGTGTAATACATGTATAGCACACGAAACTATCTCAAAAACAATTATATTTATTGGGCACAAATAATTTAAAATGTTATCTTTAATATGTACAGAATTAACAAGAATTAGAATTCTAATAAACAGGTAACTAGTATCGCCTCGGGCAATAATACATACAATGCAGTCCTTAAACTGAAAACGCGTTTCTAAACTTTATCAAGACACCAGAATACGTAAAAAGACACTGCCTTGTATGTTAGAGAATTATTAATAATATCCACGAAATTGGTAAAAGAACAATCGAAACAACAAAACCATAACTCGTTTACAAAATCATCAGCGCCATCTAATGTTAGGTCGAAATACTATAGGGAAATAATTAACATGAACGATAAAAAACAGTTTTGCATGCATATTTTCAAGTAGGTAATATTATACTATACCATATATTTAGTTAACAATACATACAAATCCGATATGAGAAAAAAGGTATCTTATTATATTTAGAAGTACTACTTACGCCATCTATCGTAGGGTAGTAGAATGATAAGAATGAGACGAAACTTTATAATACATATAAGCTAACAATATTTACAGAACTACAAAAAAGTTTCATTAAAACTGATCAATTGAATTTCACATGGTACTAGGTATAACAGAGAAATAAGGTACGGGTTTTAAAAATCGTACATTGAGCTTATATTATATATTAATAATAATGGGTATTAGAATAATAATCCAAAGTCTATTCAAGTTACAAAAACAGCTCATTTACAATTGTGATATAATCAACTATACGAATATCAACTGTTAGTAATAACACCTGATGACGTAACGTGTAGGTACCATGGAAACACACAAATATAACAGCGTTAGTCACTCTATTCGACAGCCAGTGTGCAAATACATCGTCTGGATCGTCTTGCTAAGAATAAAATACGAAACTCTTTGTATGGTAAAATACCATTGCCTTAATACGGTAAAATGCATGAAATAGAACTGAGTAACATTGCAAACCTATCCAAAAATAGGTGGATATGAGTAACAAAACAAATGTGTGCTTATAGCTACTATTAGAGTAGCTTCTAAGTTGCCTGTAAACAAGCAATTTAGCCGCAAGCTCGGGAATGCAGTCCCCGTTTGTTTACTAGCTGCAGGCAGCACGACGTTCTCAATGAAACTCGGAAGCCGTAACAAATATTGATGTAAAAGAAAGCTCTTTAGTTCGGAGTAACGCTATTCACGTATATGTAGGTCCGTACCTATTCATTAATGAACGATCTGGGTCCAACCCTGAAACGATATAGGTATTGAAGATGATGGTCAAGTGCCTAACCCTCAAAAAGGAGAGCGGAACAAAAGATAATACCTAAAACATAGTTATTTGCACTTTATGAATAATAATGTTAAGAATTTTGATATGCACACATATATATGCCACAACCTGCATTTTATCTTACGAACGTTATCTCTAAGAATAAAAAACACGTTTGCGGTCAGCGGACCTCGGTAAGTAAGTATCGAAGTTCCATAGCTTTTTTCTTCAACTCCGAATATAACTCGATGTGGAGACTCAGATTGGTCTTATTTATACGTGTTCACGTAAGGAAAAAGCTTTATGCATGCTTCATGAGACTTTCTCTTTCTATTCTATCCGATGAAATTGAAATGCCGATCCAATGTTAAATAATGTTTTTATTAATAAAAAAATCTTAGGCAATGCCGTGTTTACCAGTAACATAATTGCCATATTTTGTTGTTTCAAGCCATTGAGGATATAGAGCACCCCCTTCCCACCTGCCACTGGTTGTGCCGCTGACAGATAAACGATTGATTCATTGTATCACTGGCTAGATGATAGATATCA